>PVJS01000495.1:95445-127847 GCA_004027185.1 Glis glis | reverse complement strand
ATGTAGCACTGAGAATGATGTTGGTATAATCTCATATATACACATTGTTTATGGCAGTAATTCCATAGCTTCACTTCTTTCTTACCCTTCCCCTTCCCTTGTACCCCTTCCCTTGCACCACTGAGGGTTCTCCGTTGTCATTGGAGTCCCTTTTGTGTCCCCACTACTCCCTAAGTTGTGCATATTAATGAAAACATATGTCCCTTCTTTTTTTTTGTGTTTGTACCTTTAAAATCTTGGTGAGAAGTGAAATAATCAAAAGTGAGCTCCTATCTTCCATTTCATTCAATGTTTTGGTGATAGTATCCAGTTGGTAATTATATATAGAAGACTGGTATTAGTGACAAAATATTACTAGTTTATTATAATTTACCCATGTAAGTACCTGGTGAGAACTGCACTGGTTTGAGTTGTGACAGTCAAGTAGAAACGACTTCCCATATTTCAGCTCATTCTGTTCCTTCAACAATATATCTTTGCACCAAAACAACGACTTGGTGACAATCACTTGTGTTCCCCACAGGGTCACACGCACTGCAAGTGTCCGTTATTTCCTAAGTGAATATATGACTGCTCTGTTGGTTTCCGATGCCACTGAAAGTTCTTACTACTTAAATCTCTTTGATAATTGACTCTCCTCTTTGCTAGTTGACTCTCCATCTAGATGAGCCTACTACCCATTTATTTTCTCTTCTTCCTCATTCTTGGAGCTTTGGCAGAAACCACTTGAGGTGATGTGACAATATCCACTTATTTCATTTGATAGAGAGATTTTTAGTGTGCAAAGGTCAGAATAGCAAGAGATACTCAGGCAACCCAACCTGTCCTAAAGGAAAAGCTGCAATTGTCAGTCGACAGATGCTACGGATTGATGGATTGATTACCACGCCAGAGACAACAACACCTTCACATCGCTGAACTCTGGTCTCTCACCCACAGAATGAAAATGTGGTATTCATCTTCATTCACTAGTCCTAGCTTTATGAGATTTATGAAATATATACACTCTCTGTACCAATAATAATAAAGTATGATGACTAGATTTATTTATTTATTTATTTACTTTGTGGTGCTGGGGATTGAGCCCAGGGGGGTTCTACCTCTGAGCTACACTCCCAGCCCTATTTTATTTTTTTGTTTTGAAACAGGGTCTCACTAACTTGCAGAGGACCTCATTAAGTTGCTGAGGCTGGCCATGAACCTGTGATCCTCCTGTCTCAGCCTCCCAAGTACAGGGATTAAAAGCGTGTGCCACCAATGCCTGGCTGAATAGTAATTTTTAAAAAGAGTAATCACAAAGAAGTTAAGGTTAGCATAAACTTCTTCAACTGTATTGTGGTAAGGATTCTGGAAAATGAGACTTCTTGTGCTGTTGTCATTAAATAATAAACAGGAGGAAAATACCCTTGGCAACATATATGAAACATTAATCCACTCTTTTATTTGTTAAACAAATACTCATTGGATGACTGGTGGTACAGCAGCAACATAAAGCACTTGGATTTCTGTAACTTAAGTTCTGAGGAGCTAAGGAGTTGGAGGGTGATATGTGTACCTCAATAGAGAGTGCTAAGCACTATGGGATAGTGTCTAGAATTAAATGCAGTTAGTAATCACCATCATTATTGTGATTAGCTCTAAGGAATGGGGAAACATGACTCCAATATTTATACTGTACCCTGCAATAAAGCTCAGAGAAGTCAAAGTCAGGATATTATATCAAGCAGACAGGCAGTCTGGTAGTTAAGAATGAGGCTTTGGCATCAGGGACACTGGTACCTCAAGAAACATCTGATAGAGAGAGAAGTCATTATCACTTGTGAATTGACAAATTGATTGCATTTAAAGTAAAACTCAGACCAATCTAGCAATTATTTGCACTTTCCCACTTATCTCAAATTGATAAGTAGGACAATGCTCAGAATGAAAGGAATTTCAGGAATGAGCCACAGGTGAGGAGAGGATTCTTTGGGATGGAAAGACGTTGAACTCAAACTTGGTCTCTTCTTGCTAGCCTGGAGGGACATGCCCAGGTAACCCCACTAGGGGTGGGCTGGTGTAGGGCCCAAAGAAACCTAGCAATGGCCTAGTAGCCCAAGCTCCCTCACCACCCTGTGAATCCTTTTTAAGAGAGCTGCCACCCTAGTCCCCCAATCTTCTTTTCTCCTCCTTCTCCTCCTCCTCCTCCTCCTCCTCCTCCTCCTCCTCCTCCTCCTTGCTACTGGGGATTGAACCCAGGGGCACTCTATCTCTGAGCTACACCCCCAAACTTATTTTATTTTGAAACAGTGTCTCACTGAGTTTCTGAAGGCCTCCCTAAATTGCTGAGGCTTGGTTTGAACCTGTGATCCTCCTGTCTCAGCCTCCCAAGTACGGGGATTACAGGCATGCTCCCCTACTTCCCGCTCTCCCCCAAGCTTCTAGGTTTGGAAGAACCCATATTCCTTCAACAGCAGTTTCTTCAGCTCTTATTTCCTTGTGTCCAGAAAGATAAATAATCAATGAATATTCAAGGACTAGTTAAATAAAAGAATTAATTTTATCATACTGGGGATTGAGCCCAGGGGCATTCTACCTCTGAGCTACATCCATAGCACTTTTTATTTTTTATTTTGAAACAGGGTCTCACCAAGCTGCTAAGTTGCTGAGGGTCTTGTAAAATTGCTAAGGCTGGCCTCAAACCTGTGATCCTCCATCTCAGCAACCCAAGTACTGGGATTGCAGGCATGTGTCACCATGCCTGACTAAAAGAATAGATTTTAAAAGTATAAAAACCATTTTACATTAGAGTGCATCCTATGCTGCCTGGCTTATTTCTGTATTCAGTTGCAAGATTTTGGCCATTTGCAAGATTTTGGCCACTAAAATAGAGTTTCACTGGAGTATATCCTCTTTGTTAATGGAAAGCTGTTTTTTAATTTTGGGGAAACAAATAGAGTTTGGTGACTGCAGGAAGCTTTTTACTACTGACTAGTTATATGAGCCCAGCTGTTAATTAATGCAATTCTTTTAATGTATGGACATCAAGAGCCTTGCAAGTCCCTTTTACTCAGTTGATCTAAAGTTAGGGAAAATAAAGTTGGACGTGCTATCGCACGCTTGTAATCTCAGTACTTGGGAGGCTGAGACAGGAGGATCGCAGGTTCACGGACAGCGAACTAGTTAGTGAGGCCCTCCGCAACTTAGTGAGACCCTGTTTCAAAATGAAGACTAAAAAATAGGGTTGGGGGTGTAGCTCCGAGATAGAATGCCCCCAGGTTCAATCCCCAGTACTGCAAAATAAATAAATAAATAAATAAATAAATAAATATAAAAATAAACAAATAAAGTTAGAGAAAATAGCTATTGAGATTAAGGGTGACAACCTCTGACCCCAAGGCCAGTTTTAAATCCAGAAGCAGGTGTGCCATGAAACAGATCTACTATGTGCCCTTAAAGTTTAATAAATACATTTCAATTTGATTCAGATAATACCTTTTGAGTCCCTGTACATGCTAGGCTTGTTGGGAAAATTGGCTTTGTTTGGAAATGTAATACAGAAATTTTTTATGAGGACTTTTTGCAGGATGGAGAACAAATGAAGGTCTTGACACTTGGATCACCTTTACATTTCTTTGGATCGTGAGATATTATAAGGAGAGTGGCTCCCTAGATAGCTGTTATCACTACCTTGCACTTATAAAATGCAGTTTACGTCTTCTGTTGCTTATGCTTTGTGTTGATTGAACTAATAAAAAAATAAACACAGAGAGGAAATTAAATTGTCAATAGGATCCCAGCAAGAAGAAGTACGGGCAATATCTAAGGCTGTGGTTGTCTCTTTAATACAGAGCATTGTCAAGGGAGGAAAAAAAAACCCTTTGACACATATCTGTGTTCGTTTTTTTTTTGTTGCAAATACGATTATAATTATGGCTATGTTTCTGTCTTTTCAGACATCTCTCAGGGAGATGACAATGTATTTTGCATAATGTTAGCGCAGTGAAGCCACGGTTTAGCAAAATGATTTTCTCAGGGCTTTGGGCCTGTGATTTAGTGAATGGGTAGCGGGGCTGTTGCTTTTCTGAAATTGGCCCTTCCCTTCCGGCTGGTGTGTTTCAGAATGGTTGTTATCTGGGAAAGACCTATTCATTCCATGAAAGACTGATGTCATTGGCACAACCCCACCCTTCCTACATTTACAATGCTGAGATCTTTAATACCACTGTCAGATGCCAAAAACCCAGGGAGGGGTGGAATTCACCAACCATACTTGTCTTCTTGAGAGAGTTGATTCCCAGGCACAGGGTACTGAAGACAGTGTATGAGAGATTGGCTTGCATAAGAAAAATTGCATATACACAGAATTTTTGAACAAACAAGAATGTAGGGGGTCATTTAAGTCAACCCAATTTTTGTGCCAATTGGAAAAACCTTCAAAGTTCTATTACTTTTGCCAGGTATGGTAGCACAGTCCTTAATCCAGCTGCCCAGCAGACTGAGGAAGGAGGCTTGCAAGTTTGAGATGAGCCTGGGCAACTTAGTGAGACTTTGTCTAAAAATAAAGAAAGGGCTGGGGATGTAGCTCAGTGGCAGAACATTTGCCTAGCATGTGTGAGGTCCTAGATTCAATTCTCAGTACACGCACATACAATTAAAATCAAAATCAAAATTTGAGAAAGAGCTGGGATGTAGCTCAGTGGTAGAGCACTTGCCTAGCATGGGTGCAGCCATGGGTTCAATCACCAGTACTACCAAGAAAAAAAAGTTCTATGACTTTTCTGTTGCCATTGTTTAACTAATATCCAATAATGAAGAAAATAATAATATTTTAAAGATGTTAAGGATAGAATGCAGTAATCATTAGAATTACCTAGTACAGCAATTTTCCATTTTGGTCAGATTATTTAAACAAGTGCTTCTTCCTAAGTGCTTCTTCCAAATTCTAATCTCCAAATCCTGCTTTTTATATATCCAGAAAAAGAAAAGAAACCGTAAGGGTTATTATTTTTCTCCTTCTTCTTTCCACTTTTAATAGTTTCTGAGCTATTCTCAGTGCACAGGACAGTTCCTGGCATGCCACCAGTGATCATTCTGTGTTCTTGAGTGAATGAATCACTTAAAAAGCCGACCCCTTTGTGTTAGGCATCTGAGTGTCATCTAGATGAAATCCCAAGAGTTCTTATTCCCAATGAAGCTACAGGTTGATAGAAGCAATAATATACCTGCAGAAATTAGAAGCATACAAAGTAGAAAGTAAACACCATCATAACTTGACCTCATGCTTACTTGGTCATTTATTATGTATGCATTATGTGCTTTATATATAATTTATTACCAGATCCTCCTCCAATAGTAGGAATGATCATCTTCATTTTTATAGTGAGAAAACTGTGTTGTATGTAGGCCATGTACTTGCCCTAGAGTCACAGAGCTAGACAGAGATAGAAACAGAATTTGAATCATGTCTGCCATTTGCTAAAAAACACTATACTACCTTTTATGAATTCTAAGTAATCTTACCAGCTAATGCCTTCATCGCTTATGGTTTATATATGTATCACCTAATTTAACTTTCACAACAACCCAAATAGGTACAATTATTCCTGTTTTACAGATAAGAATAAAGAAATAAAATAAACCAACTCTCCAGCATATCTTTATGAAGAAACATTTGAAGTCAACTTTAAGAGACAAGTAGGATCTGAGTGTTTAGGGATGAAATAAGTATTGAGAACTGTGAAGGGGCTGAGTAAAAATACCTACTTGCAAGCTAACAAATTAACCTGCTCCAGTTGTGTGGATGCTGGTAGAGAACAAGAGACTCCAGGGTTGGAAACAAAGAACAGCTTATTTTTCACTGCATTTTAAATGGCATTTTAAAATGTTGACTCCCACAGGGCAATGTAAGGATGACCAGGTAATACATGCTTATGCAGTGGATTGTGTTAGAGGAGAAAAACTGTGTTTTAGGGAACCTGGGCCTTTTAAAATGGGTAGTAGGTGTCTTCTCTTGAGGGAGACATTATCTCTGTCTTCCAAGACTGCTTGTTTTTCAAACATCTTTGAAAAGATAATCCATAGCAAAGTCATCAATGCCTCTGGTCACAAAACATGCAGAAACATGTAAAAACTCATGGAGAATTATATCCCAATAATAGGTTGGAGAAAAACAATTCCCAGAAGAAAAAAAACAAGATGGGCAAGGAGCCCAGGAGGGAAGTAGGGGAACATATGTCAGGGAGTCAGCCTTGAAGAAAGGGTTAGGAAAGAAGTAGTCAAAATGCAATTAGAAAGCGATGGAGCCCACACGAGACCTTTAAGCTGCTTGAAATAATTTAAAAAACCCACTTTCTTTGCACTCATCTTACTACTGGTAATGCCAAAGGATGCACCCTTTTACTATGAAATCCAGGCTCCAGTTCAAGGACCGGGAATTCCTTCCAAAGATACTTCTCCATTTAGGAAAAACTTGCTTCCTCCTTTGAGACAGGAGAGTGCTTCATAGGATTTGAGATTGTCCTTCCCTGGGTGGGAGAGGTGGCTTTCTTTCTTTCTTTCTTTCTTTCTTTCTTTCTTTCTTTCTTTCTTTCTTTCTTTCTTTCTTCTTTCTTTCTTTCTTTCTTTCTTTCTTTCTTTCTTTCTTTTCTTTTTTTTTTTTTGGTGTGGTACTGGGGATTGAATCCGGGGGGCATTCTACCTCTGAGCTATACCCCCAGCTCTGTTTGTATTTTTTCCTTCCTTCCTTCCCTCCCTCCCTTTCTTTCTTCTTTCTTGTGATACTGGGGCATTCTACCTCCAGGGGCATTCTACCTCTGAGCTACACTCCCAGCCCTATTTGATTTTTTTGTTTTGAAACAGGGGCTTGCTAGGTTGATGAGAGTCTCACTGCTTGCTGAGGCTGTACTCAAACCTTCCATCCTCCTGTCTCACCCTCCCAAGTCCTGGGATTACAAGCATGTGCCACCATGTCGGGTAAGAGGCAGTATTCTAATCATGGCTACTTTCACTGAATGAGAGCAAGACTGAAAAATCGAAGTAAATTTTAGTGGATTATAAGCCCAAATATGCTTGCCTCTGTGCCTGCATATTGGTGATAATCGTTCCAGTACGGCCAGTTGTCTGTTTCTAGAAGGCCATCTACAGATGGTGGCAGTGAACATGCCTACCCCCACCTGTCCTGTGCACATCTTTTATTCCTCCACAATTATTCTCAAATCTGAAATCCATGGGGAGGAGAGCAGAACAATGGGTCTAGTTACTTGTCATTCTAGCACTTGGAAGAGAATATGCAGACAAAAGTGCGTAGTTGCAAAGAAATTACTTTGTGTTAATTCTAAGTTACCTCAAAATTGAGTTAAACTACTACTACTACTACTACTACTACTAAAAATAATAACAACAATAATAATTTTAACATTCTCTTCCTTAGAGTGGAAGAGAGCAGGAAGGGAGAAAGGGAAGTCCTAATTGGGCCTTATGCACATTTAGTTATGGATTAGTCAGTTTGGGCTGCCATCATAAAATGCCACAGACTGGGTGGCTTAAACAACTGAAAGTGATTTTCTCACAGTTCTTAAGACTGGAAGTCCAAGGCAGAGGTGTTAGCGGGGTTGAGGTGGCTGTTTGGTGAGGGCCCTCCCCTTGGCTGGCAGACAGCCACCTTCTTACTGTGTTCTGTCATGGGAGTTGGGGGATGGAGAGAGCACAGCACACACAAGCTCTCCAATTTCTCTCCTTATTGTACACTAATAAGGACACTACTCTTCCAGGATGTGGGCCCCACCCTTATGACTGTATTTAACTTTAATTACCTCCTAAAGACCCTATCTCCAAATATAATCATGTGTCATATTGGGGCTTCAACATATGAATTTTGGAGTGACACAATTTAATCCTCAACTCAGCCAACTCCAGAGGCGTTGATCTCCACTGTAGAGATGAGGAAACTGGCTCGGGGAGGTTCAGTGAGACATGAAAGATCATAAAATAAAACAGCCAGAGACTGAAACCAGTTTTATGGCTTCAAAGCCCACTTTGTTTTCAATATCTCAGGCTGCTTTGCAGTGGACACTGGATGATCATATCCAGCACTTACCAGGTGTTTCCAACCTTGTCAAGGACTTTAAAACATTATTCTCCTAGACAAAAAAGGCAAGTGTTTTTTTGTTTGTTTGTTTTTGTTTTTGCGGTACTGGGGTTTGAACCCAGGAGCATTCTACCTCTGAGCGACACCCCCAGCCCTGTTTTCTTTATTCTTTATTTTTGAAACAGAGTCTCACTAAGTTGCAGAGGGCCTTACTAAGTAGCTGAGGCTGGCCGCGAACCTGTGATCCTCCTGTCTCAGCCTCCCAAGTACTAGGATTACAAGCATACGCCACCATGCCCGGTTAAGGCAAGTGTTTTACATTTGTTTCACAGATGAGAATATGTGATGCAAAGTTTAAATGACTTGACAAAGAGCACAGTTAGAAAGTAGGATGGCCAAAAAGAAGATTAATCTTATTCCAAACCAGGGTTTTTGTTCTGTTCCTCTATAGTGCATTCTTGGGGTTGGTCAATAACTCACTAACCAATAATTTAATCGAAATTCATTATAAATCAGCATTCTTTAAACTTTCTAAAACCATGGAAATTTACTAAGATGGAAAAAGTCCACAGAGCATTTGATTAGGCTGTAAAATTTTAATGTATGTCAAAGAGAGTAACATAAAAATCAAATTTATATTAGTTTGTGCCTGAACTTCCCTGTGAAAGTGAGGCCAATTATGAATTGTAATCATACGGAATAAATATTCAATTGGTGTTAGAATTGCAGGCTATGGGAGTTTCAGTAAACTGACTTCTTTCAAAATTGGGTCTGATCCAGCTGAAGTTCAGTTTTCCACCCACAGGTGGCAGCACATGTATTGTTGCTTTTTGTCGTGCGTGTGATCTCATTTCACATAGGGGAGTCTTTGAGAGCTTCAAGAGACCTTAGATGTCATTCAGGACAGCCACATCACTTTGAAGCTAAGGAAACTGAGGCCAAGAAAGATTCTGTAATCTGTCCAATATTGTACAGCTTTTTAGAACTACAGCCCAAAGTAGAATCCAAGCAACCCAACTCTCAGACCTGCACCCACAATACTAATCTCCCCTCCACTTGGTATTATATGCACAGCTAATATGAGAAGATGAGAGAGTAAATTTGAGTTTAAAAGAGGAAAGGAAGAAGAGGAAGAAAATGAAAAACAAGAGGAAGGACATTGGATTCTGGGAAAAAAGATACTTTATGCAAGTTTATAGTTTTGAAGCATGCCATAACTTCATAGAATCCCCAAAAGCTCAATTCTACTTGCAGCATATACCTAATGTTCTAGGGAAAAGTCTGCAGCCCATTCTATACCAGCAACAAATTTGGCCGGATAAACCATCAGTGACTTGGGAGCTTGTTAGAAATCCGGAGTTCGGTCTTCTTTCCTCCAGAATTGCTGAATCGGAATCTGTGTTTTTAAAGATTCCAAGGGGGAGTTGTTGGTATATTAAAATTGGAGAGGTTCTGATGTAGAATCTAGAGTCTAGACTACCGCATGGTTCTCAAAGTGTGGTTACCTGGGGACTTGTTAGAAATGCAGAGCCAGGTGCAGTGTGCATGCCCTGTAATCCCAGTACTTGGGAGGCTGAGACAGGAGGATCCAGGTTCGAGGTCAGCCACAGCAACTTAGCAAGACCCTGAGCAACTTAGTGAGACCCTGTTTCAAAATAAAAAGTAAAATAGGACTGGGGGTGTGATTTGGAGGCAGAATGTCCCTGAGTTCATCCTTTAGTACCACACACACAAAAAAAAAGAAAAAAAAAAAGAAAAAGAAAAAGAAAGAAAGAAAGAAATGCAGATGGTCAGACCTGGACCCATTAACTGAATCAGAAACACTGCTGGGCCCAGTGATCTGCTTTGATCTGCTTATTACAGGCCCTCCAGGTGGTTTAGATCTTGATGAAGTTTGAGAAGCACTACTCTGAACTTTGCTGACTCCTTTGCGCTCAGAAATCGTAAGCCTCTGGTGACTGCATCTGCTGGACTTCTGGCAGTTTTCTATCTCTGATGTCATCTCCCCCTTTCTCATCTTATTGAAAAGTTTATAGGAGACATGCTCAAATGCCTTAGCTTCTATCTGCTGGCTTAATTTTACATGTGTATATAAGTACAGTGTGTGTGTGTGTGTGTGTGTATGTATGTATGTATGTGTGTGTGTTATATAATCCGATAAACCAATTTACAGCTTGGGAGAATGATAATACCTACAATGGAATCATTCGAACTTTTAGAATTTTCCAGGGAGAGGGTTGGGATGAGATCTGTCATTCCTGGCCCCAGTCCTGTTTGCACACACAGAGATGAATACATGAGGCTTTTCATATTCCCTTCAGGTGCCAAGGAAGCAATGATAAGTCTATAATCCTTTTGTAATAAAATGTTGAATTGGGGTGCATTTCCAGAAGTACATGAAAGAACATACCAATAGCTACTCCCCCAGAGGAGAATATTGTCTGAGAGGTTACTCAGGGAAACATGGGCCTTCACAATTTTGTTCATTCTGTAGATATTTTTTGGAGCTGAGGCAGTACTATCCCAGACATTGGGACCACAAATATTTAAATGAAGTAAACTCGACCTATGTAATGGAACCATAGTGCTCTAGCATGGGAATTTGATGAGGCAGAACTCTTCAAAGCCTGGCACTGGAGACCTTTATGAACCAGCCTGGAGGTAAGAAAGAAGAAAGATATAAGGCAAAGTTTTTGTTTGTTTTTTGTTGTTGTTTAATAACTGGGTATTATGGAAAGACACAAATTTGACCGTTTTTAAGAAAGTATTTTATCTCCAGAATGTATTCATTCTGCATAACTTAAGTGGACTTTAAAATATACTTTTATTGAGCCGGGCGTGGTGGCGCACGCTTGTAATCCCAGTACTTTGGGAGGCGGAGATCGGAGGATCTGGGTTCGCGGCCAGCTTCAGCTCTCTCTCTCTCTCTCTCTCTACTTAGCGAGGCCCTCCGCAACTTTGTGAGACCCGGTTTCAAAATAAATTATAAAAAATAGGGCTGGGGGTATAGCGCAGAGGTAGAACGCCCCTGGGTTCAATCCCCGGTACCGCAAAAAAAAAAAAAAACCCAAAACCAATATATATATATATATATAACTTTTCTTGGTGCTTTTCTCTAGGCCTCCCAGCTTAGTCCTTACCTCCTATGTGAAGTCTTCCCTGTGGGACAGCAATTGAATCCCACACTCAATTTAGTCCTTATTTTTGTCCTTCATATTTGGTCTGGTGGCTTTATCAGTCTCCGTAGGCACAGCGCTCCCTGGGTAGGAAGACCATCTTCCTCTCTAGAGTGACCAGCACAGTCCAGAACACACAGCCAGTACTCAGGACTGATCTATTGTCATGACAGCTGTCGGAAACCATGTCCTGTCTCATTGCAATCTATACGTTCCCTCCAGCGGGTTCTCAGTCCTTATCTTGACTATAAACACCATGAGGGACCGGGGCTGCCTTAGTCAATGTTATGTCCCCCAGCCCAGCACACTGCTGGAAATGCAGTAGGCATGCAATAAATAGTTGCTAAATTTGAATAGAATTCTCAATAATACCTGTGCTAAAAAGCTTTCTTGCCCTTCCTCACTACCATATTAAGAAATATTTCTGGTTTTTCTCTCATTGGCTTCTGGACTCTGAATACTACATGAGGCTTATTAGAAAGATGTGAACTAAAGTCCGTATTCTAGGTCAGGAGTGGACAAACTAGAAGGCCAGATGCTGCCTGCTGCCCGCTTTTGTAAGTAAAGTTTTACAGAAACACAGCCATGCCCATTTGTTTATGTAGAGTCGATAGCTGCCTTCCAGCTGCAATAACAGAGCTGAGTAGTTGCAATCATAAGGCTTACAGAGCCAAAAATGTTTACTCGCTGGCACTTTACAGAAAAAACTTGCTGACCTCTGCTGTAAACTGCAAAAACATAGCACCTCGTAGTTTGGAAAGGAAAAGGAAAAGAAGCTCTGGAAATTCCCAGCTAGATGAGATAATATTTAATGATAATTTTCTAGCCAGGAACCTTTCTTTGTATATTTTACATATATGAATATGGAAAAACATATTTACAAAATTCTTGTGTTTGATTTTATCAATGTCTGGATGAGGTAGGCAGGGCAGTTATACCCCCATTTCACAAATGAAGAGATAAAGAAATTAAGTAATATGTTTGGTGAAATAAAAAAATTTTTAAATTTTGAGTTATTATAAATTTGCAGACCTTTTTGTTGTGACACCTTTTGCTTTATATATTTTATTATTTGTTTCCATTTTTTCAATATTTCAAATAACAATTTTCTAGCTTTATTAAGGTTCTGCTGACAAATAAAATTATATATTTGAAGGTGTATAATGTGATTTTTGATATACATATACATTGTGAAATGATTCTCATGATCAAGTTAACTGACATATCCATAATTTTTTCCTGTGTGTGTGTTGAGAACATTTAAGGTCTACTCTCTTAGCAAATTTCAAATACGTCCTACAGTATTAGCTTTAGTTAATAAATGGGATGGCATCAAATTAAAATGCTGCTGTTTAGCAAAGGAAACAATCAAGAGTCCGGAGAAATAATGGAATGGGAGAAAATCTTCACCAGCTACTCCTTTGATAGAAGTCTAATATCTAGAATATATAAAGAACTTTAAAAACTTAACAGTAAGAAATCCCCAAATAATCCAATAAAAATAGGCAATTTAACTGAACAGACACTTCTCAAAAGAAGAAATGCAAGTGGCCAATAAATATATGAAAAGTTTTCAACATCATTAGCAATCAGGGAGATGCAAATCAAAACTACTCTGAGATTCCATCGAACTCCAGTTAGAATGGCAAACATCAAGAATGCAACAATAATAAATGCTGGCAAAGATGTGGGCGAATAGGAATACCTACACACTTTTGGTGGGATTGTAAACTAGTACAACTACCACGGAGCTCAGTATGGAGCTTCCTCAAAAGACTAGGAATGGAACCACCATATGACCCAGCCATACCACTCCTCAGTATCTTTCCAAAAGAATTAAAGCCAGAATACTATAGTGATACACGCATATCCATTTTTATAACAGCATAATTCACAATAGCCAAATTATGGAACCAACCTAGGAGTCCATCAATAGATGAATGGATTACAAAATTATGGGACATATACACAATGGAATTCTACTCAGCAATAAAGAAGAACAAAATAATGTCATTTGCAAGAAATGGATGGAACTAGAGAATATTATGCTAAATGAGATCAGCCATCCTCAGAAAGTCAAAGGTCATATGTTTTCTCTCATATGCGGAAGCTAGAGAGAAAATAGGAAACAGAAGGAACTTCAGATAAATGAGGAGAGAGACCAGTAGAATAGTGAAAATGGATGGGGGGATGGAGGAGGGAAGGGGCAAATTGAGAACTGATGAAGGAAGCAGTTCAAATAATGCTAAGTCCAGATATGAAGGTCTCACTACCAACCTCACTAACATGTACGGGGAAGGGAGCGGGGTAGAATCTGGAGGGACACATGCCCCGTGCTGTGTGCATGTATGCTTGGATCACATTGAACCTCACTATGATGTATAATTACAATGCACCCCAGAGGTGGACAGTTTGGGTGCAGAATGAATCCTGGAACACACTCGTCTCCATTTGGGATCAGAGTCTTTGATAGGTGATGAGAGAGAAACCACGTACCGTCTCTTTCATCAAGTCTGTCATTTCCTTATTTCTGTGAATTCTCAGAAAGAAAAGTATACCAACCACTACCTTCCATCTCCAAAATAAATATTCTGCAGTTGTGTAAAATGTGGGCTACTTCTCAGTTTGGTTGTTTCTTTTGGAGAAAGAGAAGCCTATTCCAACCATTTGAGTCCCAGCACAAAGCCCATGACACTTGACTTACAGTCCTGCAGAACCTGTATATCCGGAGCCTGTTATAGCCATAGTTCAGCCAGATTTCCTACAGCTGGAAGCTAGAGTCACTTACAGATGATGCCCGGTGACTCTACTTTGAGGAAGGAAAAAGAGTACCCTTCTTCAGATAGATGGCTATAATGCTGTTGGAAAAGCCAGCGTTAGAACTAGAATCTTGAAATACTACAGAACTCACCACCTGTCTAGGCTTGCTATTTCAGAGGTGATGAAATTGAGGGTAAGAGGGATTACATAATTTTCTGAAGTCTCTTAGATGGTAAATCTTTTCAGAGCCAGTTTTAACTGCAGTGCAAGGCACCCTTGGATGCAAACAAGGTAAGATTTGAGAAAGAACCGCCAAGGAGAGAATTTTTTAAAGTGAGTAGTAACAGAACCTACATATCGCTGAACCTACAAACTGGCTCATATTGTCATAGTTAGATGTGAAAACTGTGGCCTAGGGTCATATAACACAACCCTGCCAAGAATCCAGGTCTCTTGATCCCATTTTCTGGACTTTTTCATACTCTCTAGACCACCTTGAGATATTTGCTCCTTCTGCAAGATGCTAAGATATTTGGGAGGGGATGTCAAATCTCTGGCTGGTGACCCCTGCTGGGTTTATTCATTCCTCATTTCCAAAAACTGTCTAATATGGTTTGGAGTAAGCAGAGGGATAAAATTCCCATTCCTTTTGTACAAAAAAATAATAATTCTACTACTTCTTTTTACATCTTTTTCTTTTTTTTGTTCCTGCATTGGAGATGTATAGCTTTGTTCTTCTAATAGAACAAAGCCAATATTTGTTCATTGTATTTTAGAGGAGAGTCATGGTTATGCATAATTAAACTCAAGAAGATAGAGTGCCTTATCATCCAAAAGCAAAAAAGAAAAAAAAAGCTTTGGAGCCGGTAAATGCTGCTCCATCACAGCTCCTGCTCCTCGTCATTCTTGAGCCTTGGATGGAGCATGTCACGTACTGCTGGAACTGCAAAGCCGATGCTGCGAGGCACAGACTGGCCACGCGCTTTGCTTTTCTATGATTGTTTATGAACTTCCTATGTCATTTATGATTTTTGTTTGTTTGCATGCGAGATCAAATTTTTTTTCTTTCAGTGCTGGGGATTGAACCCAGGGCCTCATATATACTAGGTAAGCGCTCTACCACTAAGCTACACACCCCCAGCCCCAGATCAAGCGACATCCTAGCCCTATTTTAATTTTTAATTTGAAACAGGGTCTCACTAAGTTGCTGAGGGCCTTCCTTGCTAAGCCATTGAGGCTGGCTTCGAACCTGCTATCCTTCTGTCTCATCCTCCCAAGTACTGGGATTACAGGCCTGTGCCACGATTCCCCACTCCAGATAAAATTCCTAAGGAGGGAATAAAACATTTTTTTAGGCACCTAGTGCATTTTCTACTTACCTTGTTTAACTTTTTTTTTTTTTTGTACTGGAGATTGAAGCCAGGGGTATTCTACCTCCAAGCTACACCCCCAGTCTTTTTTATTTTTATTTTGAAGCAGGGTCTTGCTAGGTTGCTGAGGGTTTTGCTAATGTGATGATCTTTCTGTTTCAGCCTCCCAAGTACTGGGATTACTGGTGTGTGCAAGCACAACAGGCACTTTATCTTTTTTCTTTCTGGTATTGAAGATTAAACCCCAGGGCATTCTATCTCTGAGCTATACCCACAGTCCTTTTTATATTTTATTTTGAAACAGGGTCTCAGTGAGTTGCTGCGGGCCTTGCTAAGTTACTGAGGCTTGCCTGGAACCTGTGATCCTCCTGTCTCAGTCTCCCAAGTACTGGGATTACAAGCATGCGTCACCATCCCTGGCTCACTTAATCTTTATAGTATCACTCTATCATGAGTTCTGTGATTTAAGTTCAGGCACCTTGTGCTGCCTAATCTGACAAAGCTAGGGTTTGAATTCAGAGCGTTTGGCTCTCAAACTGTACTCTTTTCCTACTACTGCTATAACAGCGTATTGTAGTTGGTGATAGGGGATTTGGGGATAAAAATAATGTTTTCAAAGGTTTTTGATTACCTTACCTTGTTCCAAAAAAAAAAGCATTTCAATAAGTTACAAAGTTCTATAGGGAATAACAAAAATTTAAAACTGTAAGTATAGCAAGTGGGGAATGAGTCTAACCCTAATTTTTAACATATTTGCAGAATGCTTTAGAATTTGTAGTGTGCCTCATCCACTTGACCCTACTCATTCTTCTTCAACAGATAGTGAAGAAAGCAGGAGAGGTGACAGAAGTCTACCTGGATTCACAAAGTGTTGCTGAGTCTATCTGCCTCCCACCTACCTCCATCTGACCCCTTGTCCCATGTTTTTCTCGTTACATTAGAATATTTATGATCTGGGAATTGTCCTGTAGTGATTTTAGAAGGCAAATTAAGACAACTTACAAGTGGGTTGCAGTGTTCTCATTCACCAATGAGCTACATGAGTTATAAAGATTTCTTCTAGCCCGGTGTCCAGTAAATAGGAGCTTCTGGACTTCCAAATCCTCTCCCAGCCTCTACTATAGCGTGCTCTCTGGAAATTGTTATGTTTTTAAATCTTCGCATTTATTTACTTGAGAGATAGGATTTAGTTGAAGGCAGGAGTGGACTTGCTCATGTTAATTTTTTACAACGGGGTATGTTTTATGCCTTGCTTTTCATTCTGTAAGCTTCAACTCTGACCATTTCCTTTCCTGGTGTATGCAGTTGATCGTTCTCCTGAGTCATTCCTCCTAGGGAGACTTCAGCTCTGTCATGGTTTTGGCTGCACATTGGATAAGATGCTTTCTGGCGAGAAAACTAATATTTCAAAAGAATCTATATAGGCCATCAAGGATTATTCTCATTGTGAAAATGAAATTCAAGAAATAAGACAAGGAAAGCCAACATCTATGACCTCCCCTCCCCTGCTCCCATTTCTCTTCTTAGCCGTCAGTCATAGTAATACTTTGATGTGTTTCTCTGGAAGGTTTGTTTCTGTGTATTGTGGGCCCCGGTTATAACTGTGGCCTATCATGGCACATCGGAGAGTTTTTACAACACCCAAAGTTGTACACAGGGTCAAAGAGAAGAGAGACACGGTGGAAGTACTGCTAGACGATCATGAGATAATTTTAAATTTGGGTCTCTCTCCAGCAGACTATACTGTCTGAAGAAAATTACATAAATATATTATAGCTGGGCATGGTGGTGCATGACTGTAGTTCCAGTACTTGGGTGGCTGAGACAGGAGGATTGCAGGTTCGAGGCCACCCTCAGCAACTTAGCAAGACCCTCAGAAGCCTAGCAAGACCCTGTTTCAAAATAAAAGCTAAAAAGGGATGAGGGTATAGAATGCCCCTGGGTTCAATCCCCAGTACCCCTTCCCCCCAAATATATATATATATATATATATATATATATATATATATATATGATACATGGGTTGAGCATTCCTAATCCAAAAATCTGGAAAATCTAAAACCTAAAAACACTTCTGGTTCCAAACATGTCAGATAAAGGATACTTAAACTCTGTGTGTGTGTGTGTGTGTGTGTGTGTGTGTGTGTGTATTCTATTCTTCTATATAAAATATGAAATATTTAAAATATATAAAATATATTTTCTATTCTTCTATTCTTGAGATAATTACAGAATGTATGAGCTATATAACATATATACACACATGCATGTATGTGTGTGAGTATATATATGTATGTATATATATAAATGTTATACAGCTGTAATTATCTCAAAAGTAAAAGAATAGAAAAATATCATTACTTTTAAAATATTAAAATATTACTTTAAGCTAGGCATGGTGGAACATGCTTGTAATCCCAGTACTTGGGAGGCTGAGACAGGAAGATCGCAGGTTTGCAGTCAGCCTCAGCTGCTTAGGCCCTCTGCAACTTAGTGAGACCCTGTTTCAGAATAAAGAATAAAAAATAGGGCTGGGGTTGTAGCTCAGAGATAGAATGCCCTTGGGTTCTTTCCCCAGTACCACAATAAGTAAATAAATAAAAAATAAAAAATAAAATATTACTTTAATATCAACATATGGTATATCCTCCAATTTCTGTGCTTCTGCTTTTGGAGCCCTTCATTGGTTAGTAAGTAAGCCCTGCGTCTGTAGGAGTGGATGGCTTCTGCAGGTGCTCGTTTGGGGAGCCCTCTGTGGCTCTGCTGCCACAGACTCACTATGTAACTGGGCCCACAGCATAGAAAGGCTTCTCTGGTCTTGTCTTTAAGGCAGGAGGCTGACGTGTGACGGCTCTGTTTGATTGAGTGTGAGGGCCTAGTCTTGGTGAGACTGCCCTTCCCTCTACTTGTCTTAGCATGCCTGCAGCCTGCTCCCCCCCCCCCCAGTCCTCCCTCCATCGGGGCTCGGAGTACACCCGAAGGAGATCAGGCTAAGTGACACTGGGGTGGATGTGTGGGAACACGTACATGAGACACTTTTGGCCAGAGTGGGTGTTAAAGGCGAAATCTCCAACCGACACAGCAAAACAATCTGTTCACATTTGCAGTAACACACTTTACCTTTTTGTTTTTCTTTTCTTTTTGAGGTGGGTCTCACTATGTTGCCCAGGCTGGCCTCAAATTCTTGGGCTCAAGTGATCCTCCTCAACCTCCCGAATAGCCAGGATTATAGGTGTGCATCACCACACCTGTATTCTATAGTTTTTTACATCCCTAAAAGTTCAAAAATATCCAAGCAATTTTTACAGGTCTGTGATCTCAGCTCATTTTCTGGGCCTTAATTTCATCTATACAATGAAAGGATCAGACACATTAGAAAACTTTGAAACCATCCCCCCAATTTTATATGAAATATATATATTTATTGCTCACCTATTATGTTCGAATGTACGTACATACTTTATATGCATTCAATCTCAAGCTTCTTTCCTACCTACCAGTTTACATTTGCTATTTTTTTCTCATATGAATATCTGAAACATTTTAAATGGCATGGCATTTTTCAACTTGCCAAACTATCTGCCATATTAAAATAATTAGTGCTTTTTTATTAACAGAAAATCATTTTACCCACAAACAAGGATAATTGGATGCATTTTACAAGAGAAAGAAAGATAGCTTTTGCTACCTTGCCCTGCTGTTGAAAAATTAAACCTTATATTATGTGGGGGAAATGAGATTACTCTCAGAAAAAACATTATTTTCTCTGAAAATTGTCAATGCCACTAGTTCCAAATTATCATTTCTCAATAGCATATAGAGAAATAGATTGACAACTGTAGCACCAAATGGGGAAGGAGGAATTTTTCACAAAATCAGTAACATAGCTGGCATTTGTATAGTGATATTTATTTGTGACAGCCACACTCTAAGTAATGGCCCCCAGAAATGTCCAAGACCTAATCTGTAGAACCTGTGACTATTACCTTATATGGCAAAAGAGATTTTGCAGATGTGATTTAGGTGAGGATCTTTCTATGGGGAGACCATCCTGGCTGGTCCCGGTGTTCAGGAATGACAAATAAAGCTACGGAACCCCGACAGCCTCGAGAAGCTGGAAGAGTCAAGAAACAAATTCTCCCCTTGAACCTCCAGACGGAAACAACACTGATTTTAGTCCTATAAATCTAATTTCAGACTTATGACCTATAAGGGAATAACATTGTGTTGTGTTAAGCTATAAATTTATGGCCATTTGTTACAGCAGAAATAGTAAACTACTACAGTAAGGCTTTATCATTTATCTAATAGTTTGATTTTAGAAGAAAGGGTGATAAGTGGCTTTAGGTCCCTCTAAGCCATTTAGCTGAATGTTCCTGAAATTCCTTTGGTTGGTAAGCTTTGCAATGGAAATTGTTTTCTGATACAGTTCAGAAGGAGATATTGGTAATAGTCACCAAGTCTTGGAAATGAGAGAAGTTGAGGGATGGGGATGTGAAGGTGTATGATTCAGCTTAGGCTGCCATAACTAAATGCCACGGACTATGACTTAGACAATGAAAATTTAATTTTTCACAGCTTTGAAGACTAGAAAGTTCAAGATCGAGGTTCTGGCTAATTCAGGCCAGAACCTGGGGAGTTCTCTCTTCCTAGCATATAGGCAGCTGCCAACTTGCTGTGTGCTCTAGTGACTTTGTGTGTGTGTGTGTGTGTGTGTGGAGAAAGAGAGAGAGAGAGAGAGAGAGAGAGAGAGAGGTGTCATTTCTTCTTTTAAGGGCTCTAATTCCATCATGAGAGCCCCACCCTCATGGCCTATCTAACTGTAATGACTTCCAGAAGATTCCATCACCAAATATCATCACAGTGTGGGTTAGAACTTCAATAAGTGAATTTGGGGGAGACATACATATTCGGTCCATAACACCTTCCTCATGTTACATGGTGGTATGTGGGTTTTAAAGGGTTATTTCTTTTTGTTCCCCAGAAATTGGCAATCAGATGCTTTATCTGATGACAGGCATTCACTAACTCTTATTCTGTTTTCAGAGAATTTCCAGATGAAGAAACAGCTCCCTTTCCCAGGTCATGCTGAGAGGCACCATTTCAGAAGAACCTTCACTTCCGCTTCCTCTTTTCCACGAATCCAGGGTCAATATCAAAGAAGGCTGGTGGAAAGGGAGAAGTCAGAATTGTAGAATGGTAGCCATCTTTTTGCCCTTTCTTTCTACGTCTGTGTGAATATATAATGTGTATTTCTGAAGGCATGAGCTTCTCACTGCCAGCCATATTTCTACTCTTCCTGAATGAGAACAGAGCTGGAGTGCCATATGTTCAAAGTTGGATTGTGATATTCCCTGCTATCAGGTAACATTTTAGATGACTCCCTCATTCTAACATCACCCAGTAGTGGGCAGAAGAAGCCTAGAGGAACACCAGCCCTGTTTGGAGGAGGCTGAAGTTAATTCTGAAACTCAAAGGATTCCTTGAAATAGCACCAAAGCAGTAACCTCAAGTTTATGTGACAAGGTAGATCAAGAGATTGTTCTTTAACCCACTGTCTGATTGCGTGTTAGAATTGGTCTTGCAAGATAGTAGATCTAACTAAGAGGGATTTTCAAGCTTTGCTTCCCCTGTATACATTAGGTTGGGTTTTCAGAAAAAGGATAGTAAATGTTTGCCTTGAATAACAATGACTACTTTAGCTAAATGGAGTCCAAGAAATATACGGCATAGGAAAAAGAAATATGTGAAATAAGCAACTTCATTTCTTCAATAAGTACTTATTTATCCAACTATGAGGTAGATGCTATGCTAATTACTGGGAAGATACATACAAAAGAATTGGTCCCTGTCCTTAGAGTCTGTAAGATAACTGGAGAGATTAAAATAATCAGTCATGATAATAACTCCTCTTTACAGAGCATGTATTCCATCCCACAAACTGTGCTAAACACCTGCTCAAAATCCTAGGAAGTAAATAACTGGATACCTGTCAAGGCAGAGATTAGATAGGATTTAATGAGATGATAAGAATCGCAGCTTCTTCTTAATCTAAGGGTGGAGATGACAAGCCACAGGAGCAGCCCTTCTTATTCAGAATAGAGCCATTTACATGATTGTTCCTTTTTTTAGGTATTAGGAATCAAACTCAGGGGCACTTTACCACTGAGATAAATCCCTATTCTTCTTCTTTTTTGTTTTTTCTTTTTTCATGAGACATGGTCTTACTAAATTCAGGCTGGTTTAGAACGTTATCAATCCTCCCGCCTCAGCCTCCCAAGTCTCTGGGATTACAAGTGTGCACCACCGTGTCCGGCTGACCATTTAATTTTATAAATGACAATATTAAGAACCTATTTGTGTGTGTGTGTGTGTGTGTGTGTGTGTGTGTGTGTGACAGGGATGAAATAATCCAGGGCCTTGCACTTGCTAGGCAAATGCTCCACCACTAAGCTACACACCCTCATCCCTTGAGAACCCATTTTTGCTGCCACCCCTCTAGATCCTCAGGATGTAAGGCTGGTACAAGGAAGAGATGGCCCAATTTACACAAGAAGGTAAAGGCTCTTCTAAGGGGAAAAATACAAACAATAGCCACCTACTTCCCATATCTTCTCCAAGGATTTAGAATTAAAGGGTTAATCTGGTAGACTAGGTGGGCCCCAACCAAGAGCCTCTGGCAGGTGAACTGACCAAGAGATAAGTGTCTGTGAGTTTGAATAGGGTGAAGGAGAAAAGTTTCAATATTGGGCATAGATGCTAATGGAAATGTCAGGGTCACAATACCCTTGCTTTGGTGCCCAGAGCCTCAGTTCCCTAGAAGAAGGGAAAGTGAATGAGTGGGGAGCTTTAGAATGTGCATATTCACTGAATAGGATCTCTGGAATATTCAGCAGTAATGCAATCTGTAGATATTATTGAACCTGGTGTTTCCCAAAGTTATTTAGGGTGTTATGAAGAAGGAAACATTTTATTCAGCATTGCTGAACATCTTGTGAATTCATGTTCCATGGAATGCCAATTTGAAAGATGTGTAGAGGACTAATGTCCAGAATATACACAGAACTTAAAAGACAACACTAAAAAACACATAACCCATTCAAGAAATGGGCAATTGGATTAAATAGACACTTCACAAAAGAAGAAATATAAATGGCCAATAAATGTGTGAAAAAATGTTCAACATCATTAGCAATCAGGGAGATGCAAATCAAAACTACAATGAGATTCCATCTAACCCCAATTAGAATGGCAATCATCAAGATACAAATAACAATAAATGCTGGCGAGGATGTGGGGAAATAGGAACTCTTCTGCACCATTGATGGGATTTCAAATTAGTGCAGCCGCTATGGAGATCAGTGTGGAGATTCCTCAGAGAATTGGGAATGGATCCACCATATAACCCAGCTATACCACTCCTGGGTATCTTTTCAAAGGGATTGAAATCAGAATATTATAGTGACGCATGCATATCCATGTGTATAGCAGCACAATTCACAATGGCCAAATCTGGAACCAACCTAGGTGTCCATCAACAGATGAATGGATTACAGAATTATGGGATGTATACACCATGAAATTCTACTCAAGCAATAAAGAAGAACAAAATTATGTTGTTTGCATGAAAATGGATGGACCTAGAGAACAATATGTTAAGTGAGATTAGCCAGTCACAGAAAGTGAAGGGTCATATGTTTTCTCTCATATGCGGAAGCTGGGGAGTAATTGGGATATAAGAAGGACTTTATATAATGGAGGAGAAACCCCAGTGTATCAATGGAGGGGGTCTGGAGGGGGGTGGTGGGGGAGGGAGAATTAATGAAGGAAACACTTTCACTGAAGTTGTGTACATATGTGAAATTACCCATGCCAATCTCAATATCATGTATGGGGAAGGGGAGGGAGCTGGGGGCGAAGCTCACCAAATACTGTGTGTATGTATCTCCCTATCACTTTGAAAAACATTATGATGTGAGACTACAGTGCACCAATAAAAGCATATTTAAAAAATTTTATAGAGATCTACCCTATCTAGGACCTCTCCCCTGATCTCACAATACACATGTATTAGTTTGCATATAAAACCCATATATATAGGAGAGCTAGCTAATATTTGCATCTGAGAATCAAGATACGAAAATGACTTCAGTGTGTGTGGGGGGTCTGGAGATGTAGTTCAGTGATAGCACATTTATCTAGCATGCATGAGTCCCTGGGTTCAATCCCTAGCACTGCAAAAAAAAAAAAAAGACTTTAACAGGAACAGGTAAAAGCATAACTGCAAGTTTATATGTTGCATAATGAGTGTAAATTATGAAGAAAATCACATATACTAATAAAAGGTCCCAGAGATCTCATAGCAGCAGTGCATGGAAAGAAGGGCATGAGCTTTTCAGTGTTGGAAAGTTCAAAATGAAACAACTGTGGCATGATAAACCAACAAAACCATGCAAACATGGAAAAAGCTTCGCTGAACTAGAAGTTACACTTGGGGAGTGTAGACTGCAGGAGCCCTGCGTGCTATGCTGCTCTGTCCTGCTTGGGTTCTACTGTTGGTGGCAGTTTTAAGAGAGGTTATAAAAATGAAGTAATTCCACAAATTGTGCTATATCATTTATTGTCAACTTGATTAAGATGGAATTGCCTAGCCGGGTGCAGTGGTGCATGCCTGTAATCCTAGTACTTGGGAGGCTGAGGCAGGAAGATCACAAGTTCGAGGCTAGCCTCAGCAATTTAACAAGGCCCATAGCAACTTAGTGAGCCTCTGTTTCAAAGTAAAAAATAAAATGGGGCTGTGGGTATAACTTGGAGGTAGAAAGCCCCTAGGGTCAGTCCCCAGTACCTCCCACCCCAAAACGATGGGATTGCTTTTCCTGAATCCCCTTCACTGTGAGCTTCTGAGTTAGTTGGTCCAAGAGGTTCGTTCTTGAGATTTGGGTGGTGGGAGTAATGCAGCAGCCACCATTCTCCAAGGGCGGTGGGGGTCAGATTTACTGATACATGGCACAGACAAGTCCTCCTCCTTCTCTGTTCCGCAGCTAGCCCTTCTACCTGACTCCTGAGTTGGGGGGGGGCTCCAACTCATCACCAGATGCTAGGACACCGGTCCAGATTCTTCACATAGGTGTGTGACAGTTGGGTGACCTTGCCCTCTCAGACTGGCTTGGTGACTCCTGTCATTTCCCAGCTGCTTTTTTCAGACCTGCATTTCCCCAGCTCCCCTTCCGGTAATTCTGTAATTCTTCTACAGATGCTCCTCAACTTACATCCTGATCAACCCACAATATAGTTAGTAAACAATGTGTTTAACACACTCAACCTACTGAATATCCTCACTTGGCAGCCCAGTGCACTGTAGAGTTTCATTGCTCAGAATCACATGAATATTGTACCACATATCACTAGCCTAGGAAAAGATCAAAATTCATAATGAGAATATGGCTTCTAGCTGGGCACAGTGGTGCACACCTGTAATCCTAGAACTTGAGAGGCTGAGACAGGAGGATCACAGGTTTGAGACCAGCCTCAGCAACTTGGCAAGACCCTCAGCAACCTAGTGAGATCCTGTTTCAAAATAAAAAAGGGCTGGGGATGTAGCTCAGAGGTATTATGCTCCTGGGTTCGATCCCCAGAACCCCACCCCCCAAAAAAAGTGTGTCTTCTACTGAAAGTATATTACTTTCACAGCATTATAAAGTTGAAAAATTATTAAGTCAAATTAATATCCTTATTCTCTAACCCATATCTGCTTCCCCAATTGAACTGTGACTGGTCCAGTTATAGAACAATAATCACAATAGACACTGTATAGTGCTTATTGTTAGCCTAATCCATGAGCACTCACTCTTTGTCAGGTATTTGTATGTAATAACTCACTTATTCCTTATTTATTAGGGTCAATATTATTATTTCCATTTTACAAATGAAATGAAAACAAAAAGAGGTTATGAAATTTGCCAAGGTTCCACAAGTTCACGAACACAACACCATGATTCAGCCATGGATCCTGACTGTGCCGACCATTCTCTAAAACACCATAGAGATGAGGCAGTCAGAGTAATTGCAGGCCCAGGAGTTGAGTAAAAAATGGGATAACTGGAAAATAACGGGGAAGTCTAATCTAAGAAATCATTCACAGCAAAGATTTTCACATATTGCAGGGAGAATGATAAGGAAGAAAGAATCCTTGTGTATTCCCACCCTGCTGGGAAGAACTACAACTATTTGGTAAAAAATTGGGGAGACAGGTTTCAGTACTGTAAAAAATACTTATTATTTGAGCTGTTCAAAAGTGAAATGTTCTGCCCTGCTAATGTCATTCAACTAGAGATTTTAGGTCATTAATCAGAAAGATGGCCTGTGAAGTTTAGCTGCATTATGAACAAACCACGCTCACATTCATTTAATGAACATTTGAGCACCAGGCATTGGACTCAGACTGGACTAAGCAAAATGGACATCATTTTAGAAAATGTATATAGTAAGTATGGACAGATACTAGACAACAGAAATCATGCATACACTAAAAATGTAAAACAACAGTGATAAATATTGAGGAAACATAGGGCACGAAAAAAAGAACACGATCAAGTCAGCACTTTAGGAAGACTTCCACGATAAAATGGCATTTAGTTTGAGTCTTATGGATAAACAAGAGTTTTCTGGGTGAGTGGGTAGTAAGAGGATGACACCAGGCCACACCCCAACATGATTTTAAGATTGGTAAACTGTGAACTTTAGAAATCTAAACAGTTAAACCGGGCATGGTGGCGCACTACTGTAATTGCAGTACTTGGGAGGCCGAGACAAGAGGATCACAGGTTGGAGGCCAGCCTCAGCAACTTTGTGAGATCCTCAGCAACTTGGTGAGATCCTGTTTCAAAATAAAAAAATAAAAAGGGCTGGGGGTATACCTCGGAGGTAGAGTGCCTCCTGGGATTCAATCCCCAGTACCAAAAAAGAAAAAAAAAAAAGAAATCTAAACAGTTAAGTTTAAATGTCAATCATTTAGAATTCCTCATAATTGAGAGACTGGCTGAAATGTAATATTATACTATATATGAAGAAACATAGTAGAAGTTAAAGAAAATTAGTTGGCCAGGAAATCAGAATATCTCTTCTATGCACATAACCTTAAGCATAACACTTATTTTTTAAAAATTTCAGATTTCTTATTTGAAAATAAGCGAAAGAGAAATTCCTCACTCTTCCTCCATGTGTGAGGGCCAAGCTAACATCTGTGGATGCCCTACACGATGCTAAGCTATACCTAGGGCTGTTTCTTCACCATCTATATTGATTGTGATGAGGGCCAGATTGTGAATATTTTAGCCTTTGTGAATCATATGGTCTCATTTACTTAACTCTGCTGTGCTGGTGCTAATATGGCTATGGATGATACATAAATGCATGGATGTGGCTGTGTTCCAATAAAACTTTATTTACAAAAGCAAGCAGCAGGTTGGATTTGCCCCTTGGGTTATAGTAATTTGCATATATAAATCATTGCTTTCCTAATTGTGTCAATCCAAGATGCAGGAGGCACCCTCTTTCTTTTTTTTTTTTCGGTACCGGGGATTAAACCCAGGGGCGTTCTACCTCTGCGCTACACGCCCAGCCCTATTTTTTATACTTTATTTTGAAACCGGGTTTCACGAAGTTGCGGAGGGCCTCACTAAGTAGAGAGAGAGAGAGAGAGAGAGAGCTGAGGCTGGCCGCGAACCCGGATCCTCCGGTCTCTGCCTCCCAAAGTACTGGGATTACAAGTGTGCGCCACTACACCTGGCCTGAGGCACCCTCTTTCTGGTCTCCTCCTCCTTCTCTTCTTCCTTCTCCTCTCCACATTTCCCCACTTTTTTGCATCCCTTTGTTCTGTTACCAGGGCCTGCAGCTTCATCCTCAGAGGGGAGATTCAAATTTAAAGGTTCTGTCCACAGCTGTAAAAGTCCTTCAGATTTTTCACAGTGGACCAAATACAAGACAAACCTTTTTTTGCTATTATTGATTGTTTCCCCAAGCATAACTTTCTTAAAATATTTACTATCTGGTTCTTTAAAGTTTGCCAACCTCTGGTTTACATCTACCTTTGGACTCAGAACTGTTACAACAAAGGATTTTCCTCGTGCTATACTGATAGTGCTACCCCACCCTGCCCCAGTCCTGCCCACCAGCAATCACTAATATCCTCTATGTGGACTGTTTGAAAACCTATGTTTTTCATCTTTGTATCCATATTCCTTACTAGGAAAGCCTGGCACACATGTATTTAATAACTATTTGCTGAATGGAAGAATAAGTGGAAATGATATTAAATGTTCCTTTAAAAAGAAAATATTTTAAGCCAGGTTGGGAGGCTGAGACCGGAGGATCCGGGTTCGCGGCCAGCCTCAGCTACGTAGTGAGGCCCTCTGCAACTTAGTGAGACCCGGTTTCAAAACAAAAAATAAAAAAGCCTGGGGTGTAGCTCAGAGGTAGAATGCCCCAGGGTTCAATCCCCAGTACAAAAACAAACAAAAATTTTAAAAATGAAATATTTCATATTCATGAACAAAATTCCGATTGGTTGAAAATTATGGTAAGGTTTGAAAATCACTTATACTGACATTTTAAAATTGAATGCTTTCTTCAGGTAGAAATGAAACCCAAAGAACAGTGCGCATGATGTGGTGAGACCTGGCAATGACTTCTTGGAGGGGCTGTTCATTGTGCGCAAGGGAAGTGTCCTGGCTCTCCACAATGGGCAGCTTTTCAGCTCACACCCAAAGCAGGAAGTGACTGTGACCAAAGGAGTTGAAAGAGTTTGCTGTACAGGAGCAGAGACACTGGGGCAGGTCTTTAAGACTGAGATCACATCAAGTCTGAAAGGTGGAGATGCTGTCATTTCTAGGGTCAAACCTTCAGGAGAGCCTCTGGAATAGCGACTTTTTAGAGGGAACCTGGGCAAGTTAAGAAGTGAGGGTACCCCCGTATGTTACATCTCCTTTGAGGACCATCGGCTAAACCTCGACACTACAAGTGTAAATTGGACAAGGCCAGTGGTTCTCCCACTGGGCCACACGTGGCTTTCCAAGGCACAGATTTAGATATGCATTAGCCTTTCGATTTCATGTACATTTTTTCCTAAAATTATTACCGCCGAAATGGAATCTGAGTTCACAATAGCTCTTCTCCCACTTGAAGAAACAAGACAATTCTTCTCATCTATCCAAAAATTTTCCTGGTGTGTATGAACTTCAAGAGTGCCAAATAAAGCTGGGTGAGGTTGCGCACACCTGCAATCTCAGTACTTGGGAGGCTGAGACAGGAAGATCCTAGGTTCAAGACCAGCCTCAACAATATAGCAAGACTTTCAGCAATCTAGTGAGACCCTGTTTCAAAATAAAAAAAAAATAAAAAGGGCTGGGGGTGTAGCTTGGTAGTAGAATGCCCCAGGGTTCAATCCCCAGTAACAAAACAAAACAAAACAAAACAAAACAAAACAAATAACAACAACAACAACAAAACAGGAGGCACTGTTAATGGTCTATCAAGTCACCATAACCTGGCAAGACTTCTTGTCTCAAGCATATTGTTGTTAATGGTGAAGCTCGTTCTTGGAAGATTAGTATTTTCATCCTTGTTGGCATATTCAGAATTCAGATAGATGACAGAGGAGGGCAGTAGTAGTAGTGATCAATTTCTCCATTCCTCCAGCTCTTGAGGCTGCACAGTTCTGAGCCAGGTCCCGTAAGAGCAAAGCAAAGTGGTGGAAAATATCGAACACCGAAACAACTTTAAAAATATCAAAATGCAAGTTTGTTTCAGCTCTTTTCCATAATTATCCTATGACATATAATTAGCTGAGAACAAAAAAGCACCTTCCAACAGCCAAAGCCGTATAGATGGTTGTTATTGATTTTTTTAAATGTAACTGGAATGTTTCCCAGAACTAACAAAATGTTCAAGATACAGTGGGTAAAAAATCCATGGACAAAACTTTTATGTGGTTTCTTTCAGACCTGGGCTGCATTTTACTTAATAATAATAGCTATTTTATCAAAATATGTTTTGAAATGTTTATTTGAAAAGCAGTAAATTTGCATTTTATTTTATCCCGTAAAATACTTAGTGTTTCCACTTTCTATTAACAAACAGAGAAACAAACAAACAAACATGCTAGCTATCCAATCCATGCTAGTTTTAGCAGTATATGCTCTTTTATAAAGTATATAAGTAACATTTGATGATGATGTCTAATGAATAAATGGATTTATTTCTGATTTTAAAAATTTGATTCGTATTCAATTACTCCTAAAAGCCATGCATCAGAATATATTTACTGAGTTCTGTACCTTTTAATCATGCTTTTTGCTTCATAAATAACATAATTTAGCAACATGTTATGTTTTCATTAGGTAGAAAATGAGTAATAGGATATTGATTTATTAAAAACTTATTATGGAATAGATGTATTAAATTCATTACATCTACAATAATTTAATCCTGAATAATTTTACTAATGTGTTTTATAAGATGTGGTCTATTATTTTTTATGCCTTTTACAAAAACATATTCTCCAAAGTATATAATAACATGCTTATTGCCATTAAAAAATATAATCCATATTGATAGAAAAGGAGACTCGACCTTCCTAAGTCAGTTAAATGGTAGAAGATTCCTGTAACCTGAATAAGCTACATCCACAGCTCTGGGGCTTCAATAAGGAATATTTGAAGCTTGGGATTAAACGAAAGTATTTTATAAAAATATTGCATATGCAAAAGTGTACTAAATTTAAGAATATTTTGATTTTTCTCAATTTCTTCTGAAGTTGAAGATTCTTTTAAATTATGGGTCATGAGTATAATTCATAATACATTTTTTAAGTTTGTATAAAAATTATTTTTCCTTAAATATAGAGTCTCTAGGAAGTGAATGACTCAAACATCTAGATCATATATTTGTTTTGTAATCCAAGTGGTTTCCAATTTTTTACATTTCACAAAATCAAAGAAGGATCAAATGAAATTGTTAAGTGATATATTATTTAAAAAATCCAAAAACATTTGATGATAGAGCATTGTGTCAATTTTGATTTATAACTGGAAAGGAGTTCAAAGAATCAGGTAGCATTTTAAAAGAAAAAATAATGTCCATATGTATACTTATTAATGTGAACATAGTTTCTTAGTGCTTACATTTATAGAAAAAAAAGAAAGTAGAATAAATGCTGGCTTGTTCCATTTGTCACTAAGCCATTTTCATCCACACATATATGAACTAATTGAGGAAAAAAAACAACAAATTTAACTCACTTGAAAGCATTGCATTCACATTTTAAACCTTATTTTTCAGTTACTTATCAAAATTTGCACTGTGTAAATGTTGTTTAGATCAAGGGTTTACAAATAACAATCATAATGACAATGCATTCCAGAAGTAATTTGATTTCATTAAGACTATAGTCAGAGGAAATTTAACCAATTAACAAAATTATCTACATATTTTGTTGCATAATTGCTTGATACGATGATTAATGAAAGACTTTCAGTATTAAGTTTATATAAAATTATGTGAAGGAAGTAGCATGAAAATTTGAAAAACTCAAAGAGAATATAAAAGAATGACTAACAATTCCAATTGTAAAAGGAAAGCTTGTTTGTGTGTGTGTGTGTGTGTGTGTGTGTGTGTGTGTGTGTGTGGTATAGGGGATTGAACCCAGGGGCTTTCTACCTCTGAGCTACACCCCCAGCCCTACTTATGTGTTTTTTGAAACAAGCTCTAGCTAGGTTGTTGAGAATCTCACTAAGTTGCTGAGCGTGGCCTTGAACCTGCAATCCTCCTGTCTCAGCCTCCCAAGTACTGAGATTACAGGTGTGTGCCACCATGCCTGGCCATGTATTTTTTAAAAGGATGGTTGTAGTATTGAATCATTACTCATTTAAAATCCATCAGATAAGAGCTGGAGCCACAGAAGGGGGTATTGATGGGAAGCAGGAACCATGGGGAAGAGGAACCACTCTCAGAAAGCAAACCCAGAGGGAGGATGCCCTAGATTCTTCCATCAGTCCACCCCCCAGTGTAGTTAAATCACAATTATGGTTTTGTCAATAGATAATGCTAACACTAATATGTCTAGTGTATGTTTTATTGCTGAGCCATGTAGTATACTGAGATTCCTTTCCATTCTGTATATGTAATATTAAAAACAAAAAATTCAAATACACACAATAGTATAATAAATCTATAAGTACCCTATGTTTGTCTACAATAATCATTATCTTGTGACCACTTTTACTTACATTCTATCTTCTATCACATTTTTGGGGTAGAGGGAGGGGCACATTCTAGAAAAATAGTTGTCCTTTCTTTCTTTGCTAATTTTTACGTTGGCCTCATTAATTTGTCCCAAACTGTCCACCAGTTGTTCAAATCCTTTCTCAAGACACTCAGACATACTGGTTATTCCATCAGTTCCAACTTGAAGGCTTTCCTAGAACCTTCTTACCTGCTTCAATCTGAGCAGGTTTCTCTCTAGGTTTAGTACACATCTGTTATTCTCTGATCTTTCTTCATCTTCTTACTCTCACCCCAGTTGTCAGCTCTCAAAATCTCAAGCTATCCTTTCTATGTAGGCGTGTATATATTTGACTTTCCAATTTATTTTGGTATAGCTCATCTTTCAGATGCCTGCTGCAAAAAGATGCAGGGAAGGTAAACTTTTTGAGACATTGCAAGTCTGAAAATGTCTTCATTTTACCATCACCCTCAACTAATAGTATGATTATTCATAGAATTCCAGGTTAGAAGTAATTTTTTTTTTTTTGCGGTACCGGGGATTGAACCCAGGGGCTTTCTACCTCCGCGCTACACCCCCAGCCCTATTTTTTTATACTTTATTTTGAAACCGGGTCTCATGAAGTTGCGGAGGACCTCACTAGGTAGAGAGAGAGAGAGAGAGAGAGAGAGAGAGAGAGAAAGAGCTGACGCTGGCTGCGAACCCGGATCCTCCGGTCTCCGCCTCCCAAAATACTGGGATTACAAGCG
>PVJS01000495.1:0-95345 GCA_004027185.1 Glis glis | reverse complement strand
GAGATGAGAGCTTTGGAAGGAGAGGAAGATGCAGGTCCCCAGGTCACTCAGTTTCTGCACAAGACTTTTTGATTATCCACACTGCCTATGTTTATAAAGAAGCTTGTCTAGAGATTTTCAACTTGGAACTTTTATGAAGGGAAAGAAGAGTTCAAGTCAGAGAAAAATCGTATTTAATCTTTGTACCATTAGCAGGTGGTAGCCTTGGTCACATGCATGTTGTCCCTTTGGATTTACTGACAAGTGAACTTAGGACCAGTTTCGGAGGTCCCCAGATTTAGCAATTTCCAGAACCTAACCTCATGAGCTATGAAGTTTCTATAAATATATGTACACAGAGCTTTCCATCTTCCTTGAGGTCGTGGTTATTCTAAAGGAAATGCCTCTTAAATAACTCTGGTCCTCCAGGCATGGTGGTGCATGCCTATAATCCTGGTACTTCGGAGGCTGAGACAGGAGGATGGTGGGTTCGAGGCCAGCCTCAGCAATTTAGCAAGACCCTCAGCAACCTAGCGAGATCCTGTTTCAAAATAAAAAGTTAACAATCAAACAAAACTCTGTGCCATTTTCTTGCTCTTTGCTGTCTATAGATGTGCTGTTGCCTGATATTACTCCCCTTTAGTCTTCAAGCCAGGTTTACTTGAGATTAGCTTCCATTTGAGCAAGAGGAGAATAGAGGCAATTTAGTCTGAAAGAACTGTCTGTCTTGGTCTTTAGGCGCTCCCCTTACTACCAATGTTGTTATGTGGCCTCTCTTGCTTTGTGTGGATTTTCTTGCCGTTTATGATCTATCCTCCATGCTAACCAGGTGAGCAGGCTTTGGACCTCCATTTTAGTCTGCACTTGACTCAGATTTTCTCGTTGGCTTTCCCCGATTTTGACTTAATGTGGCCCTTTTGTTTGCTGTAATGTCTAGTCTATGTCTTTCTTTTTGATCTCCATATTGGGCTGGTGGAATAAACACTAAGTGCCCTTTTAGTTCAGCCTCACTCTCGGCTCTGATTAACCCCACTTCATATCCAATCTCAATTCTCTCTGCTATCAAATCCAGTTCTTGTCCTCTAAATTCTTTAATTCACCCATTGAAAAGTAGACAAAGGAGAGTGACATGGTGCTAACTGCTGTGTCAACTCCTCGAGGCCCAGGGAAATAGTTGAATCCTCTTTGCAGCTAAAGTTCAGACAGAGACAGGTGTGTATTGGGGCAATGGATGGGTGACAGCTTACAGGCTCTAAGAGACAGCAGTAAGGTGCCATCCAAGGAGGGCACTGGTTCAAAGCATGGAATAATGTTATATTTTAACCACCCCGACCCAACACTTGAGGTTGCCTAAATGTCTAGGGTAGGACCAGAATATAAAATAAAACAGCTAGAACTTCAACACTAGGCTGCTCGAGTAACTGTACTGAGTCATCTCCCTCTTACTTTACAAGAGAGGGACATGAGGCGGTAAATGTTTTTCCCCTTCAGCTGGAGTTGTGAGCAGGAGCGGTCAAAAGCAGACCAGGGATAATGCATGAGCAGCATGACAGAATTTTGGCAGCACCGAGGACCATCACAGGTGACAGTTGGTGATGGAGATTCACAGCCAGGCAGGCACAGAGTACCAGGTGGCAACAGCAGGGAGAGCAGACATTTCAAGGGCACTGGGAGTGAAGGTGAGGTCAGCTCTTCCTGTAAGCAGCCCCAGGAGAGTCCCAGGACGCGCTCCAAGACAAATGATTAGAAAGCAAATGAGAGGAATGGCAGGAGCTGGGCCTACTATACGGACAGCAGAGGAACAAGCAGGAGGGGAGATTACACGTGAACTCCCACTGTCCTCTTTTAGGAGTCTCAGCTACACACGAAGGGCATGAGGGGCTTGTCTGAGTGCTTGTCCCTTGGGAAGTAGGTTGCATTCCAGGAGGACCTAGGGATAATCCGGTACTTTACTCTTAACCTGCATTTCATAAGCTGGTAAGACCCGGAGTCATACCCACATTATCTAGGAAACAACACTGCAGAGTGCCAAATGCTTCAAGAGAAATTTAATATTTATGACTCATTGTGGAGTTTTTAATCACTGGCCAACTGGCTTTCCTATGTACAACAAATACAATTGTACACAGTCATTTCCTTCAAATGCAGAAAGAAAACCCATGAACATACCCACACCTATTCAGAAATGCTTCATTAAAAAGACTGGAGGGCGATTGGGTAGACAGATAGAAAAAGAGGAGTGTTAAAAAATTGAAAATGGCAATTATAATATCCCCCCAGTGGCTGGCATTTTTGAGTGTGCTATCTATTTGCAGCACGCCCTCATCTTCATTGTTGTGGAAGTGGCATCCCCGTGGCAAATTAAGTTATTGGAAAAGGTAATAGTCGTGCATTTACATTGCAACTTATTTGTACAGATTCAAAATAGTTGCCTTTGGTTGTTGAGTTGCCTTCATTTCCTCTGGCAATGCATCGTCTGAGGTGTCTGGATGGGGAACACAGTGTCTCGGGTTTTTGTTAAATGGATGAATCCAAAATATCTAGCCCATTTCCCACTTGGAGACTCATGAAGGTCCATCGGCAGTTGCTGCCAATGAAACACGGCGTTGGGAGAGGGGGACTCTGGTCCGCAAATCAGAGGCAGCTGGTTCAGGTTCTTGGTCTGGGAGGGTTGATATGTCAATAAAAGCAGAAGGTGGGGGAGGAGGCGGTCAGGAGGAAACAGGGTCAAAGGGGTCAACTTTAAGAGGAGTAAGACCAGATGCAGGGTGCGGTACAAGACAGGGTTCTCGGAGCAGAGCCAGGAAACTGAGTTAGATGGGGATGCTAGTTGAGCAAGGCTCCTCCAGTTACCAGATGTGTCACGTTGGGCTAATTACTTCACCTCTCTGTGTCACAGCATCCTGAATTTTTAAAATGAGGATGATAACAATACCACTTTGCAGAGATTTCCTAAGATCAAATGAGCTAATATCTGTAAAGTTCTTATTATTGTTTTATTTTTATTTATTTATTTTTTTGTGGTATTGGAGATTGAGCCCAGGAGCATTCCACCCCCAGGCCTTTTTATTTATTTTTTTCCCTTAAAACAGGTCTTAGCAGGATGCTGAGAGTCTCGCTACATTGCTAAGCCTGGCCTCAAACCTGTGATCCTCCTGTCTCAGCCTCCCAAGTACTGGGATTACAGGCGTGTGCCACCACACCCAACTTATTATTGTTTAAAAGTGATTTATAATTAGTTTTCAAAGAAGGAAAATTGAGAATGCAGAGCCTTGGAGTTCAATAAAGACACTATAATTCAGCTTCTCTGGACTTAAGACTTAGTTCTGTCTCTGCATCTCCATGCCCAGCAGAGCGTCTAGCACACAGTAGGTGTCTGGTGAATGCTTGATGAATTGCCTCGATTCCATATCATATTCTGCAACTTGGTGCAGACACTTGCCTGACATGGCCCATTCTAGCAGGTACTTTAAGATGCTGGATCAGGCTGAGAGGCTGATCATCCTGGAGTCGACCTCTGCATTTGTACCGGTGCCCCCGTACCGTGGTATCCTAGTGGACAGGAATTCCTCTCGGCCATCAGCTATTTTCCTTTTGCAGTGGGCCCATCATGTGACCATCATTTTAGTGATGTCCTATGCTGAGTCTATTTCTTAAATAATTACGAGATCAACTATATAATAATATTCCAGTACTAGTATATTGTTATTATTGGTTACCCAACATCTATTAATTGCAAATCTATGATTGAAGTATAGTAATAGTCTCTGTCATTATAGTAGTGTAAGAAATTGTCAAGATGTTAAGTATCCTCTGTAGTAATCTTATCTGGGCATAATAAATTGATCATTCAATATCATTCATAATCCATTGAGGGCCCTCTTGGCCAGTGCTGCGCACAAAGTATCAAAGTTAAAATTTTAGACTTTATTCCTCTAGCTCCTGGCACCATTCCTAACACTTACTAAGGCACTGAAGAAATGCTTGTGGAAGAGAATTAATTGACTTTTAAGGAACTCATGAACTGCTCAGTAAATGCAGTCATGAAATGTATTCAATCATTAAACATATATTTATTGATTTCCCACTAGGAGACAGGCACTCTTCTAGGATCTAGGGAAAGAGAAATAAAACAAACCTTCCTTCTAAGGAGATTACATTTCACGAGTGATTAAAAAAAGCATAATTTAAGATAAAGATAAATGCTATGATTAAAAAAAAAACAAGGCAATGGAAGAGAGAGAAGAGCGGGCAGTCATTACAGAGAGATACTGTTAGGAGGTCCTTTTTAGGCTGACTTGAAATGACCAGAATGTGTCAGATATGCAAAGGCCTACCTAACAGGGAAATGATCTCGGCTTATGGAGGAAAAGAAAGAAGGCTGCCGTCGGCCAGGCACCTATAATCCCAGTACTTGGGAGGCTAAGTCAGAAGGATCGCAAGTTTGTGAACAGCCTTAGCAGCATAGTGAAATTCTCAGCAACCTAGCAAGACTCTGCTTCAAAACAAAAAAATAAAAGAAGGGCTGGGGATGTAGCTCAGGTAGAATGGCCCTGGGTTCAATCTCCAGTACCCCCCCCCCACACACACACACAAAATGAAGAGAAAGAAAGAAGGCTGCCATCTAGTGAGTGAGGGCGAATGGACAAGAGTTTGAGGGGGATGCAGGGGCCTGATGGAATGGGTCTCCATAAATGGTCTGGATTTTGTGTATGACGGGATGCTTTGGGAAAGATATAAGAAAAGTGATTCAGCCTGCTGAGCCCAATCTAGTTGCTCAGGAGAGAGTACTGCAGTGGGCAAGAGTGGAGTCACAGAAACTCACTAGGAGGCTACTGCAGCAGTCCACGTGTGACAGATAATGGCCTGGCCTCTAATAGTAGCAGCAGGTACAGAGAGAAGCGGATGAATTAAAGAGGTATTTTGGAGTTGGAGCCAGTAAGACTGGATGGGTTGGATGTTGGGGTGAGAGAAAGGGAGGAATGAGAATGTCTCCTGGGTTTTAGCTTAAACAATTAGATGGTCTGTGGAGCCATTTTCCAAGATGGAGAAAACTAGGGGAAGAACAAGTCTTGGAAAGGTTAGAAATCAATAATTGTGCTTTGCTTCTATTAGGTTCAAGATCTAATGCTTCTTTCATAGTTTTCAATTTTGATCTCAGTGAGCTCTGTGGCAATTCAGTGGAGAAGGCTTATCTGTTAAATTTTTAGTTGGAAAAGTGATTGTTGAAGAGATTGAAAGAAATGGCTTAGATCTCCAAGAGCACAGGTAGGAGCCAGCAAGGATACCCTCCATTCTAATGAGCCCCGAGGCTCCCCAAGGGCAAGTTAAAAAGCAAATCCCAGAATTCTCCCCAGCTCATTGTGGCTTTCTCAGAACCATTCTACCCAGGAAAAGAAATAACAACAGCAACAAAAACAGCTTATACCATATTGCACATTCTTTTCCTGGAATCATCCATCACAGTGGTGTTTATTTCCCTGGCTTGCTATATATGAAAATGAGAGTTCTTGGGTAATATGAATGATGCTTACCTGCATCAGAACCCAGTGCACCCTGAGTGGTAACACATCCCTCTCAAAGTTAGTTCTGTAATAGTTCCCACAGGCTTTGCAAGATGGGGAAAATTTCTTAATCTTTGTCTATATATTCTTTCCAAGTGGATTTTTTTTCTCTACCTCATATGGATTTTTTTTTCTTTAAGGGCATATTCAGACGTGCAGCTTTCAAACTTTCAAATATTAAAGTATGAAATCTAAACTGCCAAGGTACTTATTGGGCAGAAGATGAGATGCCCAGTAGAGAGATGTTCTTCTAAAGTTATTGACTGCAAAAAAAAAAAATTTCGCATTTATCTTTTTTCAATACAGTAAAATTTCATCTGTTATAGTTTACATTTATTTCAGAATTATTTTATTTATCATTGCAGAAGGTGACTTAACATACAGGTACCTGTGCATAGCTACTCTGAAAGCTCCATTTTGCTTTTTACGTTTTTCTAATAAATTCATTGAAATGAAGAAAGAATATAGAAGGGATGGGAGTTCATAAGTGCTATGGTTGGCATGTTTGTGTCCCCTGAAATTGATATGTTGAAACCTAATTTCAGAGTGGGCACTGTGAGGTCTGTGAGATCTGACCATGAGGTCATGCCAGAGGAGGACCGAGAACAAAGGAACGAAGAAAAAGAAACGCCCTCTGACCATTGCCCTGCCTCAAGATGACCTGGCCACTAGCACACCAAGCAGCGGCTTACACGACTACTCCTGTACCCCCCATTCCTCGCCCCATAAAAAGCCCCTAGCCTGTAAGGAGGCGGGCTTTCTGACTCTGGTAGACTCTCTCCCAGTCAGATGCCTCCTTTCAGATTTTATTCCTAAATAATGCCTGTTCCCTGTTGTAGGGCCGTGTTTTCTTTGCCCCCCCTCTAGCCTAACAATCAGTGTGACTATATTAGGAGGTGGGGTCTTTGGGAAGTGATGAGACCAGTAGAGTGGAGCCCTTGGGAATAGAATTGAACCCCTGGGGAAGGGTTCCAAGAGAGCTACCTGGCTCCTTTCAGCATGTAAGGGCACACCACGAAGGTGCCATCTATGGGAAAATGAGCCCTCACCGGACACTGAATCTGCAGGCACCTTGATCTTGGAGTCCCCAGCCTTCAGAACCTTGAGAAATCCATTTCTGTTATTTATAAGCCACCCAGGTTAGGATTTTGTGTGTGTGTGGGGGGGGGTAGGAATACTGGGGAATAAACTCAGGGACATTCTACCACCAAACTATACCCCCAACATACATACATACATTTATTTATTTATTTATTTATTTATTTATTTATTTATTTATTTATTTAATGAAATAAGATCTCACTAAGTTGCTGATGCTGTTCTTGAACCTGCGATCCTCCTGTCTCAGCATGCCAAGTACTAGGATTATAGGTGTAAGCCATCACACCTGGCTGATTTTTTTTTATAGTACCCTGAACAGATTAAAGATAGCAAGCCAGTCCCGGCTCCTTTCCAATTCATAGCAAAAATAGAGTGGTGAGGGAGAATTATAGGCAGGGGCCTTTCCAAAGGTTTATGATTGTCTGAAAAAGTTGGGGAAAATGACAGTCCAAGCAGCAGAGAGCCTTATCCTCCTGGTGGCTATTCCTGAAGTGTGAATCGGCTTATTTCCTACACACAGAGCAGGGAGTCACTACTCTTTATGTCAACAGTCTTTTAGTCTGAAGTTTGTTCTCTAGAATATTCTTTAGGAGGGCCATGTGAAGCAGTCCTGGATTTCTACATGTTCATAGCAACTGACTGTGCCTTTGTATCTTAAAGTCAGTTTGAATGGATATAAAAAGCTATGCTTAAATTTTCTTTTGTTGAATATCTTAAATATATTACTTTTATCTTTTGGTAGAAAGGGTTGTTATTGAGAAGTCTGATAGCAATAAGATTTTCTTTCTAGTGTCAATGGCACGTAGTCTTTGCCTGGATGCCTGAAGTGTTTGCACCTATTCCTTTTAAGCCCATTAGTTTTATTAGAAATGTACTAGTGTTTGTCATTTTGGGTTGGTTTTCTCTAGCATGCAGTATGTCCACTTAATATTTACTTTCAAGTCATCTTTTATTTTAAGATTGCTTTCTTGAATCATAATTTTAAGTCTTTTTCTGTCCCACTTCCTTAATTAGCTTTTCAGAAGTTGGTTAGAGTTAAGTTGGATCTTCTTTGCCTATCTTCTCTAATTATTGCTTTCTTATTAATTATTAATTATTCTTATTAATTATTACTAATTATTAATTCTTATTAATTATTTTTCTTTTCTATTTAAACATTTTATTATTTTTTTACTTCTATTTCTTTTAAGAAAATATGTAATTTAGCCAGGTGTGGTGGTACACGCTTGTAATCCCAGTACTTCAAAGGCTGAGACAGAGAATCGTGGGTTCGTGAAAGCCTCAGCAACTTTGTGAGCCTCCACAACTTAGTGAGACCCTGTTTCAAAATAAAAATAAAATAGGACTGGGGGTGTAGCTCAGAGGTAGAATGCCCCTGGGTTCAATCCCCAGTACCAAAAAAAAGAAGAAATTAAGTAATTTTATTATGCATTTCTTCTAATTTAGTATATATTTATGAAATGTTTTTTCCTGTTATTTATAATTCTTTTCTTAAATTTGCCAGCTTCCCTTTATATTGTCTTCTCAGAATGGTATCGCTCTGTCTCTGTCTCTCTTTCTTTGCTTGGATTTGACTGCAATACCATGATAGTAAATCTAATAACTAACATAGTTACTAAATAACTAATGGAGAGGTGGCATGGACAGCATGGATACACTGGAAAAATGGATAATTCACATCCTGGTTGGGGACAAGTGGGATGGAATGAGATTTCATTATTTACTAAGAGGAGTGCACTATTTAAAACATTAATTTTTTATTTCTGGAATTTTCTGTTTGATACTTTTGGACCACAGTTGATCATGCGTAACTGAGACTGCAGAATGAAACTGTGGATGAGGACTATTGTATTTACTTTCTACCTGCTTTATGACTTTTTCATTCCTCTCTTCCTTGGTCCCTGACTACTACTACTAGTACTACTACTACTACTTCCCTTTTTTTGTTAAATATTTTTGTTATATATATTTATATTTGTTAAATATATTTAAATACATTTAAATATATTTTGTTAAATATAAATAAATATTTCCTACTTACCTTTTAAATTTCCTTGTCATTTTAAATCACATTTTGAGTTATTAACTTAGTGGTTATCCTGAGGATTATAGTAAGCATCTTGAAAACCAGTCAAATTCAGGTTAATAACAACTGGATTTCAGTACTATAAATTTTTTTTGCTCCATTTTCTTTTCCTTCCTTTGTGCTCTTATTGTCTTGAAAACGGAATCTTTCCATATAGTATATCTATAAGCAGCAACAACACATAATTATTTCTTTAGATCATTAGCTTTTAAATCAGGCAGTAAAAAAAAAAGAGATTCAAACAAAAATACATTTATCTTGTTTTTTCTGTATGCCTATTTAGTTACATTTGCCAGCTCTCTTTTTTTAATGTGTATTTTACTTATCCTATAGTGTCCTTTCATGTTTTCCTAAATTAATCCTTCTTTTAGATCTGCTAGTGATATATTATTTCAGTTTTTGTTTATCTGGTAAAATTTTAAGTTCTTTATTTTCCAGAGTAGTTTTGTTGGGTATAGAATTCTTGTTTGACACTTTTATTTTCACTTTGACTATATCCTCCCACTGTCTTCTGGCCTTCAGGGTTTTAATGAGAAATGTTACTCTAATTGAGGAACATTTGTAAATAGTGAGATACTTCCTTTTGCTGCTTTCAAGATTCTTTTTGTCTTTGGGTTTCAACAGTGTGGTTATAGTAAATCTAGATGTGAATTACTTTGAGTTTCCTACTCAAAGTTGAACTTCTTGGATATGCAGGTGAATATTTTTCATCAAATTTGGAAAGTTTTTGTCCATTATTTTTTCAAATATTTTTCTGCCCTTTCCTCTCTTCTTTGCTCCTGGGACTCTGAATGTGTGTGTTGATATGCTTGATGGTGTGCTGCAGGTTTCTGAGGCCATGTTTATTTCTCTTCATTTTTTATTCTTTCTTTTCCTCAGATTGGGTAATCTTAATTAATTTACCTACAAGCCATTGATTTTCTACTCAGTTCTGCTGCTGAGCCTCTCTAGGGATCTTATTCATTTTAGTTATTATATTTTTAAACTCCAGAATTTCTATGTGATCCTTTTAAAATAATTTCTATCTCATTATTGATATTTTCTGTTTTGTGAGACATAATTTTCATAATTTAGCTTTCTAACATGTTTTATTCAATTGTTTTAACATACTTAATGTATTTGTCTAGTAGGTTCAATTTTGGATTTTTCATAGGTAGTTTCTTTGCATGCTTTGCCCCCTCTGTATGAACATGGCAGAGCAAAACAACTCACCTCATGGTGACCAGGAAGAAAAGAAAGAGAGAGAGAGAAAGACAGGGACAAGATACACCTGTCAAGGCAAACCTCCAGTGACCCACCTCTTCCTCCAGGCCCCATCTTCTAAAGTTTCCACTGCCTCTCAGTGCCACCAGCTGGAGACCATGCCTTCAACACATGAGCCTTTAGGGGACATTCCAGATCCAAACTATAATAGTCAGCAACACAGTTCCAAAAAGTTAATTTTGACAACTTTTTACTACAGCACTCTTTGCTTTAATGGAGGGCATAATTTTCAGATCTTACTTCATTATTCCCATTGATATCACTTCAGTATTTTCTGTTTGACATCCTTTGTCTGGGACTCAATTTAGAATATAATTGGAACATTGGGGCACAATTACTCTCTGGTTCAGGGAAGCAGTTAGAAGACTGAATTTGAGACAGAATAAAAATGCTACCTCTCAAAAGGGGCCAGTGATAGAGGCACCTCCAGGGACCATGGGAAATAAGTAATAATAAAGAAGTACATGGAGACTGAGAGTGTGAACATGAATGAAGGAAAATATTATAAAATGTTTATTTAAGATAAATAGAGCCGGGCGTGGAGGCGCACACTTGTAATCCCAGTACTTTGGGAGGCGGAGACTGGAGGATCCGGGTTTGCGGCCAGCCTCAGCTCTCTCTCTCTCTCTCTCTCTCTCTCTCTACCTAGTAAGGCCCTCCACAACTTCGTGAGACCCGGTTTCAAAATAAAGTATAAAAAAATAGGGCTGGGGGCGTAGCGCGGAGGTAGAACGCCCCTGGGTTCAATCCCCGGTACCGCAAAAAAAAAAAGATAAATAAAACATATTTTTGGAAACACACAATACAGCTTCACTATCTATGTCATATATAGTAAATATTTATAAATTCATATATATTTACATATAAATATACATTAGCTTTTATATTTTAAAAGGTTATTTGATGTATTTCATAAAATTTATGAGAACACTATGATTAAACCCAGTTTACTTTAACCTCATTTCAATAACTATTAGCATTTTTAATCTTTCCCCAAAACCATTTTTCCTTTTCCTGAAAAAAAAAAAATTTAGTGTGCGTGCTAGGTTGAACCCAGAGACACTTTGCCTCTGAGCTAAACCCCCAGCCCTTTTTATTTTTTATTTTTAAACAGGGTCTTGTTAAGTTGCTGAGGGCATTGGTATGTTGCTGAGGCTGGCCTCGAACCTGAGATCATCCTGCCTCACCCTCCAAAGTACTGGGGATTACAGGTGTTTGACACCACACTTGACTTTTCTGAATTATTTTAAAGCTAATCCCAAATATCACATTCTTTCGCATCTAAACACTCTAAGGGAGAAGAATATTAAAATGCTTATCTAAATGAGGGCATTAAAACAATGCATATAGCAGTCATTTCATTATTTCTCCTAAGAAAATCAGCAATAATTGTTATGCCATGGCATCCAGTAGATATTTGAATGGCTGCCAGGTAGAAGGATAGATACCTGAGATAAATTTTAACACAATGTGAAACAATCATAGTTGTCCCAAGATAGAATGGACTGCCTTATAAGGTAATGAATTCACCGAGCTAATGAATTGCAAAAACTCAATGACACAAGGTCACGGATATTAGGCAGAGATTCCACCATCAGAGGAATATCTGTATGGATGTTATATCTTTTAAAAATAAAATTGTTGGAGGCTGAGACAGGAGGATTGCAGGTTGGAGGCTAGCCTCAGCCACATGGAGAGACCCTTAGTAACTTAGTAAGACCCTGTTTCAAAATAAAAAAGGTTAAATTACAGTACTGCAAACAAACAAACAAACAAACAAACAAACAAAGTAAAATTAGAATATTCTATTGTTAGGTATTTTATATATCCACAAAAATAGAGAGAGATACTATATGCTTCTACATACTTATTATTTAGAGCTTACCACATTGGTTTCATGAATGCCTTTTGTCTATTTTTTAATGAAGTAGTTAAGTCAACACTCACACATCATTCAATCTTATCCAAAATATGCCTCAAACTACATCTCTAAAATGTATGGATTTTTAAAAAATAAATGATTTTTAGAAGCTACTTTTTAAAAGAAACTGAGAGTTCATTATAGAAGCCATAGAGAATGGGAAGTTAACAGGAGAGCAAAAAGCAAGTCCATTCTGAGTGTATTCAGGATAAAAATTCTTAGGAGGAGTTAGAGAATACAAATTTAAAAAGCCAAATGCGGTGGCACACAACTATAATCCTAGTACTTGGGGGGCTGAGACGGGAGGATCGAAGGTTTGCGGCCAGCCTCAGCAACATAGCAAGACCCTCAGCAACTCAATGAGACCCTGTTTCAATAAATAAATAAATAAATAATAAATAAATAAATAAATAAATAAATAAATAAGGGCTGGGGTGTAACTCAGGTAGCATGCGCCTGGGTTCAATCCCCAGTACCGCCAAAAAAATTTTAAAAAAATTAAAAAAATATATAATACCATTCTGAGCAATAGTGAGGTAAAGGTTTAAATTCACATCAAGTCAGCATGTCAAGATGGAAAATGCCGTCAGGCTTTATCAACTTCTGTACATATTCCCAAGCTATTATCTCAAAGGAACAGCACATGTTTTATTACACTTAAAAATCTACGTCAGCTTGGCTATAAATTTTAATGCTTTAAAAAATAAACAGCACCGAATTCTAGATAAAATTTTATCTTTGCTAGCATTGAGGTTGGGGCTCAAGTTCCCACTAACTGCAGGGAGAATTTTGTAAAAATGCTGTTGTCTGGCCATTGAAAAGGAGAGGCGGGAGACCCACGGACTCAAGTTGTGTTTCTCGGAAGCTCACTCACAGATCTGGTCTCTCTCAATACTCCCCTCATGGACAGAGGTCTCCCTCAGGCTGGGCCTGTGGTGACCATGGGACCTTCTTCCTCACATACAGTGATTTAGGGGAAATGAAAGAGTTGGATTCTTTGCAGAGCATAGACATCATCTTTTTTCAAAGCCATTATGAATATGTAAAAAAGAATTCTTTTAATGTTGGTAGGGATATCTGTGAAATATTTCTCTTCTCTGAGAACTGCCCCCTCTCTTCCACAGAAGTGATGCTCAGATATCAATGCTTGTGTGACATGATCCTGCCCCTTACACTATGCACATACCCATGTTGACCAGGCTTATTAGATCAACAAAGACACGCCCTGAACTCGGATGTGAAGTTTCACACCTAATAACTTGACGTTGGGATTCAGAGATATCCCGTTAATTTCTGCCTGTGGATATGACCCAGTGAATGTAACTGTGAGAGCTAGATTATATACCTACCATGTGCAAAGACAAGGTGAAAACTGGTCCATGAAGAGAGAATGAAGAAGATATACTGAGATACAGTAGAGAAGAGATGAGAATCACACACGGAGAAACAGCCTGGATTCCTGTAGGATTACCAGTTCTTGTTGCAGTAACTTGATCTGTCTAGTCTCTCCAGGATTCTGCAAGAGAACCCAGTAACTTTCCAATAAACACATTTCTTTTTTTCTTCCACAAGTAAACTTGAGTTGCCATCAATTACTTGCCAGCAAAAGAACCTTGACTAAGACAGTTCACCTATACTTTGGGGGAAGACCAAGTAACTCCAAGCATCGGTTGTATACAGTCATGAGCAGTAGGTTTCAAATAGGCCTTTTTGAAAGTCAAGTCGCTTTTATTTTGCCAACATAACCATGAATCTTCTCTCATTTAGGTGTTGTCAATAAATGCACTTACATCCATTCCTCAGAGATGAGATTCTCAGTGTTGTCAGTAAAGTCAGTGGGAAACAGGATGTTGATCCAAATCTTTTCATCCCATGATGATACCAAATGATATAAATTAAGAATGACACCCTGAGCAGAGTCTCACTGAATTGGACCCTCGTCTTATTAAGATGCCAAGTTCAACAAAGCAAGATGGATCTTGGTGACAGAATGATGGACAGCTCTCCCTTTATGTGAATTGGTAGTCATATTTTCTTGTGCAGAGAGGGATGTTCATTCTTTTTTAAACCTGTATCTTTTTTACAAGGGGGTATCATTTTATACCAACAGGATGAGCACTGTCTGAAAACTCAAACCAAATCAACAATTCTGAAGTTCACAAGAGCTGACGGGGACAAAATTGACTGCACTAGGTTCTGGGGTGCAATATTTATTTCATAATTAATGTTACTTTATAGTTTTTAGATTTTTTTCTTTGGGGGTAAGAGAACTTTTTATTAAAAATACTATTTTATTAAAAATTAGTCAATCCTAGCAATAGATGATCTTTCAGGAGATCCAAAGAGAAACTAGATTCTGCCTGATTTTGCAAGTTTACTCCCTAATTGATTAAGTGATTCTTTCTTCATTAAAGCAGAGCACTTTTTTTTTTTTTTTTTTTTTTTTTACCCGAGGCGCCTGGGCCCAGATCCATGCATTGGAATCCAGTGGGCACAGTGCAGGGATGTGGACATCACAAGAGTGCTAGAGTATCATTGTTTGCCTCTCACCGAATGACAGTAAGCTGACATTTATTGAACACTGTTTTCAAATCTTAGAGCCATCATCTCATCTAACTCTCACAATCAGTAGGATTGATATAATCCCATTTTACCAGCAAGAAAACAGAGGCACAGAGCATTCACATATCCTGCTGAAGATTCCTCAGTTGGCAGGGCTGAGCTTTGGACCCAGGCTGTTGGAGTCCTAAATCTTTGGTAAGGAGCACTGTGTTAGCAGATCTTCCTAAGTATTTGTTGTCTGTTAACGTATCTTGCTCTAATGTTAAAAAATAAACAAGGTGATTAAATCTAAAAACTATAAAGTAGTTTACCCATTTTATACATAAAAAACCCAGAAGACCAGTAACTAAAAGTGGGATATTCAAGACTCTTCATCGCTGGCTTCCAGCAGTTTCACTTCAATAATCTTTAGAATGTTTTTCGTTGTGTTTTATTCTATTAGGGACTTACTGAGATTCTTAGTTCTGTGGATTTAGTTATCATCCAATTTGGGAAATTACCAACCACTGTTTCCTCAAATAACCATTTCTGCCTTCTCTTCGGGGACTCAAATACATATAGGTATGTATTAAACTGCTTGGCATTGTCCACAGGCCACAAAGGCTCTTTTCATTTCTTTTCCATCTGAAAGATTAGAGTTCTGTATACACAAAAAGCGAATTATAAAGCCGGGCGTGGTGGCGCACACTTGTAATCCCAGTACTTTGGGAGGCGGAGACTGGAGGATCCGGGTTCGCGGCCAGCCTCAGCTCTCTCTCTCTCTCTCTCTCTCTCTCTCTCTCTCTCCTTAGTGAGGCCCTCTGCAACTTCGTGAGACCCGGTTTGAAATAAAGTATAAAAAAAAATAGGGCCGGGGGCATAGCGCAGAGGTAGAACGCCCCTGCGTTCAATCCCCAGTACCGAAAAAAAAAAAAAGCGAATTATAGTATTGGACACAGTGGCATGTGCCTGTAGTCCCAGCTAATCTGGAGGCTGAAGCAGGAGGATCACTTGAGCCCAGGAGAGTTCCAGGCTAGCCTGGGAAATATAGAAAGTCTCTGTCTCTTAAAAAAAAATTATACATAGAAAGCAGATCTGAAACATGAGGGTAAGTTTTTACCATCATACAAATATTATAAGTAACTCAATAATTCTGATAATGCCTTTACCTCCCATGCTATTTTCTAGAATTTAATATTTATGAAAACCCAATGCACATATCTCTTTTTTTTTTCTCCTGGAACTCATCTATTTCCTAGCATATGCTACATTTGTAAATATTCCTGTACTTTAATGTTTTCAGATGTGCTGTTGTGTACTTCTTCCTATAATGAATTGTACTGGTTAAGAAACAATCACTTATTAGGTGCCTGCTGTGTGCAAGATACTGTTCTGGCCCTGTTAAAGAGAAGAGAAAAGGGGAGGGAATTGTGCTAATGGATGAGATCCAGTCCCAATACTCAACTTAAGGTGGGAACTAGAGAGCTGGCATGCACATGCTGAAAGCTGCTGACAGCGGGGCTTCCTGTTGTCCAGTCACGATGCCCACGTCTCTCTTGCTGAGACTGCTTCGTTATCCTTCACGGCCACATCTGCCCTTCCACCACCCGCCCTGCCTGGACAGTCTTCTCTAGGATGTTTCCTCTGACCCTCGTAGTTTAGGGTACAAATTCTCTGGGTTCTCATGGACTCCTGTGCATGTCCTTCTGTATTGAACACTTCATACAAATAAATACTTATTGCAGATTTACAAGGTGCTAAGGATATATTTGTAAAGTACTTCCCTGACCTCACAGAGCTGGTATTTTAGTGACTCTACACTGCTCTTAACTAGAACTGTTATGTAATGTTAGTGTCCCACTAACAAAGACTCTAAGTTTCCTAAAATCAACTTTTATACTAATATAGCTCTGTAAAGTATAGGCATAGATTCCCAAAGCCTGCCATACTGCCCCAGTAAGGAGGGGGTGCTGAAATGTCCAGGAGGTGTAGTAGTGTTCTTATGGATCATTGAATAAAAATAGGGGGGCAGTGTGGAAACACCCAGTAAGGGGCACACTGAGTAATTATTTTTTTTTTGGAAAAGGGGACAGTAAGCCAATAAGTTTGGGAATCTGTGGAGAGCATAGTAGATATTTAGCAAAAGTTTGTTTTTTAATGGTAAATTAATAAATAACAAAGGAATCAGTGAATGATCTAGACCAGAGTTCCCCAATCCTAGCACTGTGGATATTTTGGGTTAGATAATTCTTTCCTTGGAGGCTGACCTGGGCATGATAGATGTTAAGCAGGATCTCTGGGCTCTACTCCCTCGATGTTAGCACATCTGTCCCTCTTCCTAAGATGTGACAACAATATATGTGTGAGAACTTGCCAAATGTCCCCTGGAGGACAAAACCATTCCCATGTGAGAACCACTGGGTCACATATAAGTATGTTAGATGTTCATGAAAGAGTTCTGCTATGGGGTGGGGTAGGGGCATCAGGGACAAGGGCAGGCTAGAGTGGACTTGCCTCTGGAGGAAGAGTGAAAAGCTGAAATACAGACAGCAGGGTGGAGAGGATTCCTCACAGTGTGGTGATTGCTGACATATGGTGGCCAGAAAGCCTAAGATTAACATTTCTCTGGTGAAGGCTGCTGGGTGGGCAAGTAGTGTGGATTGTTGAATTTGGCTTAATAAGATCAGATTAAATTAAGTTTCTGGAGCTTGGACTTCATCCTGGAGGTTGTGAGAACTCAGGAGAGTTGTGTAGTTAATGGCCAAATCAATTAACTGGCAGTGTCCTAGACAGGAGAAGATTAGGGAGGCCAAAGTGGAAGGGTCTGGAACAAAGAGCCTCAGTAGCCATTTGAGGGTCAGAAAATGGGGAGCAAGCGATTGACAATTTTTTTTCTACAAAACAGATAATTGGACACCAACACTCATCAGATGTTCCTAAACATTTTTTTAAGAAGACTATGTGAGATCATGACCCAGTTGCCTAACTTCTCTATGCCTCAGTTTTCTCAGGGAAAATAGAGACAATAGTTCGTAAGTGATCCCAAAGATTCAATGAGATCATATATGTAGAGAACTTAAAGCAGTGCCTGACACGTAGGGCATGCTTGGTACATGTTATCACAGTTCTGTTGTCATCATGGCTATTCTTAAATTAAAAGTCCAAAAGACAACAAACATCACACAGAAAGTTTCTTTATGGGTTCTTTTTTCTTATATGTTTAAGAAACCGGAAAACTTGATTAAAGATCAACATGATACTGAAACCAAAGGAAACCCTGAATAAACCCTCTAGTTTTGCTTGCTTTTATCACCAACTGTAGAGGTCATGCAGCTAAGCAGTACACTCCCATTAGAGCCAATGTATGGTCACTATGGTAACAGTTGTTTAAGTAGCTTTTCAGAAACATGGAGGCTCAAACTGTTGAAACCACTTACTCTCCACTTAGGCCTGTACTGGTGTCCAGTGGGTGACCTTTTGACATTAAAGGGCTGGAAATCCACCCTCATATTATGCTAACACTGCCATTTTTCTGAACATGCATCCTATGAAAAGCCATGAAGTTTGACTACGCATGCTCAGATCACTGTTTATCTCAACTTTCTTTACCTCCAATTACCTTTTTACATACCTCAGTCCACTGAGTTTCTTCATTCCACAAATACCTCTAAACTCTGTCCTTGGGGAGGCAGATTTGAGTCTGGGGACTCCCTCTCCTCACATTTAGCTATCTCATAACTAAAACTCCTTCTATTTTGCAAAACTCATTGCCTCAGGGATTGGTATACTAAGTGGTGGGCAGAGAGAGCCTGGTTTCAGTAACAATATAGTCAGTTCTTATTATTCATAGTAGTTATGTTGTGAACATAACTATAAAGTTGTTGTGAACACTGAGTTAAGCCAATACTGAATCCTTACTCCTAGGGGAAATACAGGTTAGGTTTCTGCGAGCCTCTGAACACATTTTTGTCAACAAATCAATATATAGCCTTGTTTAATATTTCCTTCTGTTTAAAAGACACTTAAAATATTGTTTATTCATTTATATTATGTATATATAAGTTTCATTCAGGCATGGGTTATACTATTGGTATATGTATGCACATATATATATATAAAACAACACACACACACACATATATAAACACACACACATGTTGTATAGGCGCATATTTTCATGCATATGTTCTCTTACACCATATCACAATGTTCTTGCTGTTAGGAACACTAGACAAAATTTTGGCACAATGCTTGGAGGCCATTTTAAACAGCCAAATTACCAATGAAAAGCACAAAGGTGCAAACATTTGGCACTAAATATACTGGGGGAAAAACACTTGTTTATAGTAGGAGGTAAAGCAAGAAGGCAGAGCCTCCTGTATTCAACCTCAGCTGAGTATATGTGCACTAGATGGCAAAATTTTCAACTCTCTATGCACGTCTTCGAATGACTCCCAAGGCACCCTGAGTATTGACTAGGGGGTTACAAATAAAATTTTAGCGAGCAGGCAAATTTGTAAATGTGGAGTCTGCACAAACAAGGACTCGCTGCAATTGATTCAACATTCCTTCACAGTGAAAGGCTCTGTGAATTGGGGTGAGAATGGGGGAAGATTATAAAAGTAATAATGTAAGCAGTCATCTAATGAAGTATGCTAGTCAGCTTTCTGTCTCTGTGACAAAATACCTGAGGTAATCTCAAGAGGAGGGAAGGTTTATTTGGGCTCACAGTTTCAGATGTTGCAGTCTGTGGTCGCTGGGCCCTATTGCTTTGGGCCTGTGGCTGCAGAATACATTATGACTGGAGCAGGTGGTGGAGGAGGCCTGCTCACCTCGTGGTGACTGGGAAGCAAAAATAAAAGAGAGACAGGAAGAGATTGGCCTCTCAATATCCCTTTCAAGGGCACATTCCCAATGACCTAACCTCCTTCCCCACCTTCTAAGGTTTTTACCATTTTCCAACAGCACCATAAGTTGGTGGTCAAGCCTTTAACACATGGACCTTTGGGGGATATTTCATACCCAAAGTATAAGGTAAAGATGTTCCCAACCTCAGAGTAGGTCAATATTTCCCCCAAGTGTATGTAAATGTGTAAAGTAATGCCACACCTCTTCCTGTCTTGCAGAAATGCTCAAGCCTTTAATATGCTAATATACATGGTGAATTGTCTCAAAATTCAGTATGTCCTAAACTCAACCATTAGGTCCTTTGGAAATGCTGCTCTAAGGTGCTTCTGACAAAATAACTCAGAATTTAATCCTAGTGCTCAGAAATTTTCTATTTCAATAGGAGAGTCATTTACATTGAATGACTGTTATTAAAATAGACAAATGACCACTCTCTGAATTGTTTCTCAATTTAGTGGGTGGATTAAGTCTATTTCAGGATCTGCCTATGACCCTCCTCTCTTGATGTATTTGATAAAGTTAAATTTCTACGGGTGTCTTACTTGCTAAGAGACTTTCCCAGAGGAGAGAACACTAACAGAAAATTCGCATTCATGTTGATGCTTTTCACAGTTGGACATTTCCAACCTTAACATACAATTAAAACAATTCCAATCAAGAGGTAGAACATAATGCATCTCCACTTAAAACTTTTCTAGGGGAGAAGACATTAAAAACAGGATGTCTGACGAATGACAACTAAGCCACAGCTTTCCAGGCATCTCCTTAGAACAACACCACCTTGAAGAGACACAGTGATTTAGCCTTTGGAAATGAAAGATCTTTTCACTCACTCGCAGTTTATTCCTCCCAAGTCCATTGCAAGACAGATCTGCAGCCTATTGGTTTGGGGCATTGTTAAAAGCTTCCATTTATTTTTTTAGAAAGAAAGATCATAGATAATATCTTTGGGGAATAGTTTTCCCTCTCTAAGTCATTGAATACTGTAATATCTATTGCGGATATTGAGTCTCCCATCTTTCTCTGTGATAGAACCAGGAAATTGGGATGACTGGAGTAGGGTTTGAAAGAATGAATCCGAGCCCTGAGGATCTGAAAGAGTCAAGCCAGGAGAGAGCTCAGGCCAGGATGCTGGAAGCGAGGGTCCTGGAGGGACCGACTTGAACTCATTCTAGTTCTTCTACATCCTATTTCATAGATTTGGGCCTAGCCACTAAATTCCATTGTTCAAAGTACTAAATCTCTCTGTTAGTAAGGATTTGCATTCAGCTGCACATGACAAGTGTGATTCAGTGGTGTGTCGAAATAAATATTTATTTTTTTAGGTCCACAAATCAGAAATGGAGCAAGGGGCTGGGCATGGTGGCATACACCTGTAATCCCAGTACTTGGAAGGCTGAGACTGGAGGATCGCAGGTTCGAGGCCAACCTCAGCACCGTAGCAAAACCCTTCAAAATAAAAAATAAAAAGGGCTGAGGGTGTAGTTTGGGTTCCATACCCAGCATAATAAATAAATAAATAGTCCCAAGAGATTGTTAATATTCTGGACTTTTTTTGTAGTTTTGTGTCACTAACTTTAATGGGAGGAATAAAAATGTGACTTCTGTTCTCATGGTCTCAAGATGGTTTCTGCACCTGCAGATATTCATAGTCCAGGCTCAATGAGAGGAAGAACATCCAAGTTTTTTGGCATGTTGTGCCTTGCCGTTTGGCAATGCAAGCCCTTGCCAAAGCTGCTGTCTCTCTGTCATTGAACAGAACTGCATCACTTGACCCCAAGAGGGAGGCTGGGAATCGCACTAACTTAGCGGGCCACATTGCCAGCGCCAAACGAACCATAGCCTTATTGATGTGGAAGAAAGTGGACAGTAAGCAACAAGCAGTCCTGACACATTTGTAATGATGTTGCACGGATCGAATTATTGAAACTTGCAAAGAATTAAGAGCCGTGGTGGAATATCAGAAGTAGCCAATGACTATGACCTAGCATGAAGGAATGATTGTATATAAAAGGCTTTGATTCACTTCTTTCTTACCCTTCCCCTTCCCTTGTACACCTTCCCTTTAACCACTGAGGGTTCTCCGTTGTCATTGGAATCCCTTTTGTGTCCCCACTACTCCCTAAGTTGCGCATATTAATGAAAACATATGTCCCTTCTTTTTTTGTGATTGGCTAAACTCACTTAACATAATGTTCTCCAAAAGAATTGAATCTATGGAATTACTGTCATAAACAATGTGTATATATGATATTATACCAACATCATTCTCAGTGCTACAAGTTGGGGGGAGGCGGGGGGGGAGGGACACCAAGAGCTGTGTGCATGTATGTTAACACCAAACTGATACTCATTGTGATGTGAGACTACTATGCACCAATAAAAACATTAAAAAAATTCAATGAAAATAAAATGAAAGGCTTTGAAAGGAAGAAAAATAAGCTTTTCACCTGTCTCTACCTTCTACCTTGACTCTCTCACCCCCACTAAGGCAGTGGAAACCACTTTTTTAATATTTTCTTGTCTCCCAACTTTCAAATGCCCACAGACTCTGCATTTTGTCAAATAGTGGCTTTTGGTCCAAGGCTTTTTTGGACAATGACTTCTCCTCCTCCTCCTCCTCCTCCTCCTCATCATCATCATCATCATCATCATCATTATTATTATTATCGCCTGGTATGCTCTTTCAGTCTGTGGAATGTGTCATTTGGAGGAAGCACAGAGCAGATGAACACAGAATGACCCAATGCCACCAAACCCCTGGACACAATGAAATGGCATTTCTCAGCATCGAAGCAGGTTTGACTGCCGATATGAGCTGAAACTTATGAAGCACCGCACGAGCAAACATTTAGCCTTTTCTGTGAATATTTTGGTAAAAGGCTAGCATCTCAGACATCAGTTCCAAATATAGTATATTCTTTTTTTAACATTTTATTTTTGGTGTTTTTTTGTTTTGTTTTGTTTTGTGGTACTGGGGATTCAACCCAGGGGCATTCTACCTCCAGGCTACACCCCCAGCCCTATTTTTTCTTCTTTATTTTGAAACAGGGCCTCACTAAGTAGCTGAGGCTGGCCGCCAACCCAGATCCTCCTGTCTCAGCCTCCCGAGTATTGGGATTACAAGCGTGCACCACCACGCCTGGCTCTAGTATATTCTTTTTAAAAATTAAAAATATGAACTCATACTAATTGTACAAATTAATGGGTTTCACTGTGACATTTACATACATGCATATATCATGCTTTAACCACATCCACCCTCCCTAAAACTATCTCTCTCCCTCCCTCTTCTTCTCCCCCTCCCCAGGGCCTCCTTCCCTCCCTAAAAATCCCTCATCTACTTTCAGGTCATCTTTTTAGTTGTTGTTTCCACATATGAGAGTAAACATGTGATACTTGTTTCTCTGTGTCTGGCTTATTTCATTTAACATGAAAATCTCTAGTTCTACCTATTTTCTTACAAATGACATGATTTCATTACTCTTTATGGCTGAATACTATTCCACTGTATATTTATACCATATTTTCTTTATCCATTCATTTGTTGATGGGCACCTGGACTGGTTTTCGGCTACTATGAATAATTCTGCGCGAGTAGACAGGTCTCTCTTTTGTAATCTGACTCGTTTAGTTCAGGTATATACCCAGGAGTGGTGTAGCTGGATCACATGGTTGTCCCAGTTCTAGGTTTTAAAGAAATCTCCATACTGTTTTCCATAGTGGCTATACTAATTTACATTCCCACCAACAGTATATGAAGGTTCCTTTTTCTCCACATCCTCCCTAGAACTTGTTATTACTATTATTTTTAATAATTGCCATTCTGATGGGAGTGAGGTGGAATCTCAACATAGTTTTGATTTTCCTTTCTATGATGGCTACAGAGATTGAGCAGTTTTTCTTATATATTTATTGACCATTTGAACTTCTTTTGAGATGTATCTGTTCAGATCATTTGCCCATTTTTGATTGGATTACTTTTGCTGTTATATTTTTTGAGTTCTTTCTATATTCTGGGTATTAATCCTCTTGTCAGATGAATAACTAGCACAAATATCCTCCTATTCTATATTATATTGTTAAAATAGCAAACCCTCTGGTGGTCATGGATATGTCTGATTTTCTGTGAAGAAAGGAACATTTCTTCTTGAATGTCTTAAATTTTCTACTCAACTCAGAGAGCAGCTAGAGGTCTTCCTTCTTTTCTCCTTTCCATTTTTCTTCACCAGAAATTTATTGAGTAGTTGGATATGTGGTGCATGCCTGTAATTCCAGTAGTTGGGAGGCTGAGACAGGAGGATCACAAATTTGAGGCCAGCCTCAGCAATTTAGCAAGGCTCTCGGCAACTTAGACCCTCCCTGTTTCAAAACAAAAAAAAAATAAAAAAGGGCTGGTGATACAGTTCAGAGGTAGAATGCCCCTGGGTTCAATTCCCAGTACCATGAAAAAAAAATTATTGAATGCAATAATAGCATCCATGCTGGGGGGATGGACGCTTAGTAAATTATAATTTATTAATGAACTCATTCCACAGTTACTGTATGTTTCCTAGGTGATCACTTTGCTAAGTGACCAGGATGCAATGGTGTGTAAAACGAAGGAGTAGGATAAGTTCTGAACCCTCAGTTCTCCATGGGAGAGAGATAAGTAAACACAGGACTAGGACACATTGAGATAAGAGATACAAGTGAACATATGCTAAGGTCAACTCCAGTCTGGCTGAATTTGCTTTAAGCTGAGAGCACTTGGTCCCACTATCTCCTGTCACAAGAGGGAATGTTTAATTGGAATAATGCTTAAAAGTAGCAGGGAAATTGAAAAATCTTTTCCCTCACTTAAACTTGTTTGATACAACATATCAAAAAATTGTATATTTAGGGTTATATACTCTCTTGGCTGAGATGCTTTGAAGCCATAAAGGTGTGAGCTATAATAATTTGCCTTCAAGTTATTCATAAAAATCTTGGCTTTTCTATCAAGTATTGCCCTAGGAAAAACACAACTTTTTAGAAGAGTAAAAAAAAAAGATATCATATGTATGCTATTATTTGTTGCCTGGGGGATGTTTCAATTTTGTCTTGTCTTACAAAAATAAATGAGATTTCAAAAGTATTCATCAGGGAAGTAGTGGAATGATGATTGGAGACGTGACGGGGTGATTTTTGAGAAAGAAGTCTGTAACTTGGAAGAATCATAGAATTTCTAGGTTGGAAGGGGCCTTACACTTCCTGGCATGTTATGCGTAGTATGGTATGTAGCGATGACGAAGAAGTCAACTGGGATTATAGAATCCAGAAAACTGTATGTTTTTTAATAATCTGTTTTCAACTCAGAGGGCTTTGATGTGAATACTGATGAAGCCAAATGAGGTCATCTCATATCTTTTTGAGTACATTACTGCAAACACCATGCTCTGTTAAGGGGAAAGGAAGATGTAGTAAGCAAATTTTAACTAGAAATTAAAACTTTAGTCTGAATTCAGAAAAGTTCTTCGGATCCAATTTTTGTATGTGTGAAATATAGCTAAACGTGTAAACAAAAGGGTTCATTTTATGTTCATATATATTCACATGTTGATAACCATCATGTACCGTGTAACATTAAAATATATGATATAATGTGTGATATAAAAAACTGTATAATGTAAACGAGTCTCAGGAAGCACACTGTGGCTTAGCTAGAATTACTATGACAACCATAACTTTTGCATTTCCTAATTTTTTTCAGTTCGAATTTGCAACTTAAATGTCACATTATCATAGGTTTTGGCTTTCTTTTTTCCTATGTAGTTCAAAAAGAAAAGTCACAAACCAGTGCTCCTGTTAAATCCTCATTTAATTAAGTGTACCTCTTGAGAAAGTCACACTTGCTCGGGGATCAAATGTCTGGGTGGGTACCCTTGCTGTTAGGAAGAAAAAGAGAGAAAAGAAAGACTGGTGTGAGGTCTCATAATAGGGTTTGCAAAAGATTTGCAACATGGATAATTGACAATCAACTTATTAAATTATCTTATTACAGATTTCTTTCTTCCAAGGGATTCACTGGTGGAAAAACATAAGAAAAGGAAACACAATTTGACTTTTAGGATATGTACCCACAGACATTTTATTTCTAGATTGCTCAGGAAATGTGCATAGAGGAGAATCTCTTTATGGCATTATGGCGTTACTTCCTTAATTGTATCCTACATTTAGCTTCATGGAGTAATCATTTTTCCAAGGTCTGATTTGCCCTGTGTTTTTAGTTATGACTATAGAATTCAGCTGTCATTTCATGGGGCTCAAATATCACATAAAAGTCTACAAACTAGATTTACTTTCCCCTTTTTGTCTCTTTGTCATCAAAGCTCATCACTTCTGGTTTTTCTGTATGCCATTATGAGACTAAAATATTTAATAAAATAAAAAATGAAAACTAATAAGAATAAAATATTTAATAGTGTAAAATATTTAATAGAGTCTCTAGATGCATGCCCTCATCTTAGGAGTAAGAAATACGGTAGTGAAATTAAATCAGTATACATAATCACATTCATTCATTTAACAGATATTTATCAGGGACCTATTCTATGCCAAGCATTACTTACACACACACACACACACACACACACACACACAACTAGAGACACTGCACATGTACCTACACCTTGTATGTGGGAGGAACTGAGGAATCAAAGGTCTGGGACAGGGCAGTTGGAATATTGGAGATGCAGCCACTAACCAGTTCATGTAGACATTGGCATCTGTAGACAAGTTGAAGCTTGTAGGGAAATCTAAGAAGCTGAGCACATCTTGGCACTCAAGAAAAACTAAGAAGGGGAGCCCTGTTGATTCCATGTTGAACATCTGGGGTGGGTCTGGTCTACTGTTCATCCAGCATTCAAAGAAACAACTGGATGTGGAGCAAGGAGGCATGGGACACACAAGGACCCGCCAGGCACCTGCGCATCATCCCACAGCAGTGTCTGAGTGTGGAAAGGCCTCCCAGGAGGGGAGCATGCCCACTTCATGTTTTCTCTTAGATCTTATACAAGTTTCTCCTTTGGCTCACACTAACCAGCTACCAAAATGGAAAGGGATTCTACAGTTTCTCACTTAACAATGCACTGTTGAACACAACAATGATCAAATACGTTGTTCATAGTTGCTGGTCTAGGGTTGCTTAAGAACTTATAATGCAGTTAGAGGAGGAAGAGGGGAAAGAGTGAACCTCAGTTTCCTCTGATGGGATAGGACAGTGTGGAACTGAGAAGACTGAGTGGCTAGTGGGCCTGTGGTTTAGGGACAGGGAGACTAGGAGAAAAAGCACGTCATGGTGTATGCAAAATACTTGTTGAGACAAACACTGAGGTTGCATGCACTGGGTGGCGTTGTTTCTATTTTTTATTTAAAGAATTGAATGTGGAGACATAAGAGGACTTAGCCAAGGTTGTATAACTGATGCCTGAGCCAGTTTTTTAACTCAGTTCTCTGAGTCAAAGTTCTGTGCCCCTCCCCCTGCACTGCTTCTGCCTTCCAGTAGCCTCCTGCTGAAAGGCCTTCCTTTGATCAATAAGCACTTTTTTAATGGTCAGACTGTGTACAACCTGACGGTTCTCAGAATGGGAAACTGGAAAACAACTTCTGTCCTCAAGGAGCACATGAGTCTGAACAGAAGATATATACTGACCTAACCCAGAGGGCAGAGATTGTTCTTAGAGGGTTAATTAGAATCAGACTACTTGGGTTCAAATCCCAGTGCAGTGGCACTACAGTCTCTCCTTGGACAAGTTATTCATCCTCCCTTGCAACAGTTTCCTCGGCTATAAAGTAGAGATGAACCTGGGCGATGATAGTAATATTTTTAACCCTGGAGCAGTAATGAGTATTAACCAAGTTAATATTCATAAAATGCTAAAAGTAGTGCCTCCACATGCTATTAGTAAGAACTAGAATTAAGAACAGTTAAGATTGCAGCATTTAGTTTCTAGGCATTTAGTTTATTTTTATTAAAGGAAAAAATGAGCAACACAAGAATGTGGGCATGAAGAATTCTAGGGAAAAAAAAACTATACAAATCTAGGACTAAGGCTAAGGCTGGAAACATGGGAAGCATGTGGCTAATGCGAAGCCCTGGACAACAGGCAGAACTGAATGTGCCCACGTGTGTACGCATGTGTGTTGGGGAGGGAGCATTTCTAACTATGGACAAAACTTACATGAAGGAAGTCAGGCAAGTTGAACTCATCAGAGCCCGTGATAGCAGAATGGACAAAACCTTGACGAACTGGATGGACCATATTTCAAAACATAAAAGAATCGAAGATCAATCCAGTGCATATGGGAAGCTGCGAGGCATCAGGACTGAGCCCAGGGCTTTGGGGGTAGGATTGTGCCATAGACTTTGAGTGGGATGAGGACACTGGGACATTTGGTTACACATGCTCTCAAGAGGAAGATGGAGATTAGAGGATGGAGAGAAGCCAGAGACAGATTTCTACCCAGGCTGTGAGTGATAGGAAAAGCCCCAGGAAGCAAACACAGGGATGGCAGAGATCTGGAAGTGTAAAGCAAATGGATTCCAGCAAGGTCCTTTAATGAGTGATTAGAAAGATAAGTTTCTCTGAACCCCAAAGAATTCCAGAACAAACCAAGACATCTGAAAACAAAACAAAACAAAACAACAACACTTCTTGTAGTTAGAAACTAAAACCTTAAAAATAATAACAGAACTTAGGAAATTATTAAAAGTCAATGATTTTGAAAATGCTGCTTATAAGCAATTTGAGGGATGCTACTAAAGTGGAAATTAGAAAGGAATTTATAGTCCTAAATGATTATATTAGAAAACAAGAAAGGCTGAAGATTAATGAGCCAAGTATTCAACTTAGGAAGTAAAAAGAACAACAAAACTAACACCAAAAAGTAGAATAAGTAGAAGAGCATAAATTAATGAAGTAGAGCAGATAAATAGTACAGAGAGCATCAACAAAGTTAATAGATTTTTAAAAAGTACAATAAGATGGAGTAACACCTAGTGAGGGTAATAAAGAAAAAAAGGGATTGTAAAATAATAATGATAAAATCATTGCAAGGGGTTACAACTACATAGGTAACAGATCTTTAAAAATGAGAGAACAGTAGCCAGTCGTGGTGGCATACACCTGTAATCCCAGTACTTGGGAAACTGAGACAGGAGGATTGCAGGTTTGAGGACAGCCTCAGCGATGTAGAGAGAGACTCAGAAATAGCAAGACCCTGTTTCAAACAAAACAAAACATAGAAATAAAAAGGATTGGGGTGTAGCTTGGAGGTAGAATGCCCCAGGGTTCCATTCAAAGTACCATAAAAAAAGAAGATAGTATTTCAAACAATTTCATAGAACTAAAGTTTTATAATTTTGGCCTAATAAAAATTTCTGGAAAAATATACCTTCCAAAAAGGATAAAAAACACAAAAACATAAATATTGATTCAATCATTAAAAGAACAGAATCAAAAGTTTGCAGTCTGCTGAAGTTATTTTGAGAGTTATTTTGGCAAGTTCTAACAGACATTGTTGGGTCAAATAATTCCAAGCATACACAAATGCTTGCAGAGAAAGAAAAAGAGGGGTAATTCCCTAACCCATGTTATGAGGTTGGTATAACCTCTGTGTGACATTCAGATACAAGGATAATACAAGAAATAAAATTACAGGACAATCACATTCATGAATACAGATGCAATCAAAATACCGGCAAATCAAATCCAGAAATATAGAGAAGTGATAAGAAATCATAACCGGGATGGTTTTATGTCAGGAATGTATGGTTGGTTCAATGTTAGAAAAATTATCTAATTTGCCACATCCCAGAATAAAGGAGATAAAACATCTGAACATCCCGTGGGTTAAAATTCAGCTAGAGAACTAGGAGCAACAGGGACCTTCCTAAATTGAAGAAGAGTGACTACAAATAACTCACATCAAAGATCATGCTTGATGATGAACAGGTAAAAGAATTCATTTTAAAGACAGGAACACAGGAGAGATGACCAGGGCCACTATTTCTAGTCAATATGAGCACAATAAAAAGAAAAAATGGAATTCATAAGGATTTGAAAGGGGAAAAAATGAAACTGTACTTAAGTCAAGATGGCATAATTGTTTACCTAGAAAAGCAAAACAGGCTAATTGGTAGAATCAATAAAGCACTTTGGCTGGTTGATAGATAAAGATCTGTGTGCAAAATCAGTGACATTCCTATGTAGCTTTCACAAAAAGTTAATGGACTAAAAAAGGTACAAATTAGAAAAAAATGAAAAATACTTAAGAATAAATCTAGTTAAAACATTTCCAAATGCTGAAAAATAAAATTAAAAACTTTATTAACTTGCCGGGGATGGTGGTGCATGCCTGTAATACTTGGGAGGCTAAGACAGGAGGATCACAGATTCTAAGACAGCCTCAGCAACTAAACAAGAATCTCAGCAACCTAGAGAGACCTTGTTTCAAAACAAAAAATTTTTAAAAAGGGTTAGGGGTGTTGCTCTGAGATAGAACGCCTCTGGGTTTATTCCCCAGTACCACCACAACAAACAAACAAACACAACCTTTATTAACTTACATTTTAAAAGTATATACATTGAGAGAAATATCATATCCATACATAAGAAGACTTAATTATCTGAAACACAATATGGAGATTCAATGTAATTCCAGTTGAAATTTAAAGAAGTTTTCTTGGAACTTGACAACATGATTTTATAATTTATGAGGTCAAGTAGAGACGAACCACTTTTGAAGAGGAATGAGAGGTAGTCTTACCACATTAAGACTCTTTTACAAACTTATGGTAATTAACACAGTGTCATATTGGTTCAAGAAGAGAGAAATAGAAACAGATCTAGATTACATATAACCTTGCAATATGACAAAGCTGGTATTATAAATCAGTGGGGTAAAATAATTATTCAATAAACTGTATTGAGAAAATTGGTTAGTCATAAGGGAAATGAGACAAACAAAAAGAAATTGAATTTCTAACTTACCCCATTTATAAATATTAATTCTAGATGACTTAAGGACTTTAATGTGAAAGTAAAAAATTTAGCCAGGAATGATGGTGCACACCTGTAATCCCAGCACTAGGGAGGCTGAAACAGGAGGATCCCAGGTTTGAGGCCAGCCTTAGCAACTTAGTGAGACTCTGTTTCAAAACAAAAATAAAAAGGGCTGGGGATATAGCTCAGAGGTAGAGTGCCCTTGTGTTCAACCCTGGTACACACCCCCAAAAAATTAAAGCATATTCTTATAGAAGTAAATATATAAACATATATTTGTGACTTTGTTGTAGAGAAGGATTTCTTATACAATACTTTCAAATGGAACCCACAAAGGAAAATATCAATAAATCGAAATAAATTTAAATTAAGATCTATTTTTATAACAAATACCATAAAGAAAAAAAATCATGAATGAGAAAAAAACATTTCTTTTTTATTATTATTAATGTGCTTTTATTGGTGCATTATAATCTCACATCATAATGTAAATCATGTTGACAATGGCATAGATGAACTCAGCACTTGGTGCCCTCCCGTGCCGCCTCCCCATTTCTCTCCTTCCCAATACAGAGTACTGAGATTGACGTTGGTATATTCATCTATGTACATATAGTCGATGGTAGAATTTCCATTGATGAACCTCAGTCTTCCCCCTCCCCTTCCCTTAGTCCACCTTCCTGGCTCCATTGAGGTTTCTCCTCCATTATCTGGAGTCCCTCTAGTATCCCTATACTCCCTAGCTTATGCATATTAGAGAAAACATATGTCCCTTCACTTTCTGTGACTGGCTGATCTCACTTAACATAGTGTTCTCCAGGTCCTTCCATTTTTTTTTGCAAATGACATAATTTTGTTCTTCTTTATTGCTGAGTAGAATTCTATCGAGTGTATTTCCCATAATTTTGTAATCCATTCATCTGTTGATGGACAGCTAGGTTGGTTCCATAATTTGGCTATTGTGAATTGTGCTGCTATGAACATGGGTATGCATATATTACTGTAGTTCTCTGATTTCAGCCCCTTTGGAAAGATTCCCAGGAGTTGTAGGGCCAGATCATAAGGTGGATCCATTTCCAGCTTTCTGAGGAATCTCCACACTGATCTCCATAGCAGCTGAACTAGTTTGCTATCCCACCAATAGTGTAGAAGAGTTCCTATTTTCCACATCCTCACCAACATTTACTGTTACTTGATTTCTTGATGATTGTCATTCTGATTGGGGTTAGATGGAATCTCAGTGTAGTTTTGATTTGCATCTCCCTGATTGCTAATGATGTTGAACATTTTTCATGTATCTACTGGCCATTTATATCTCCTTTTTAGTGAAATGTCTATTCAATTCAGTAGCCCATTTCTTGATTGGGGTATTTTTTTTTAGTGTAAAGTCTTTCAAATTCTTTGTATATTCTAGATATTAGTCCTCTGTCAGAGGGATAGCTGGCAAAGATCCTTTCCCATTCCATAGGTTTTCTCTTTAGACTCTTGATGGTTTCCTTTGATGTGCAGAAACTTTTTAGTTTAATGCCATCTCATTTATTAATTCTTGTTTTAATTTCCTGGGCTTTTGAGGTCTTGTTGAGGAAGTTTCTACCTGTGCCTATATTTTGGAGTTTTGTGCCTATGCCCTGTGCTCTTGGATAGGCAAAATGCCCCTGGGTTCAATCCCCAGACCAAAAAACAAAACAAAAATCTGGTAAATGTAAGTAAAATGATTTCTTGAGCTCCATAAGCTGCTCTAGCACACTATTTGAGCCTGAAGAGAGGATGTGCAAATTCCAATTTACAGCTGGTTGGTCAGAAGTGCTGTAAGACAGCCTGGGGCTTATGATTGGCAAAGGAAGTGGGGGGCAGTTCTGTGGGGGGGCAGTCTCATGGGACTGATTCCTTGCTGGGACCTGATGACATCTCTAGGTAGATAATATCAGAGTTGAATTGAATTAGAGGTCACCCAGCTGCAGAATATGATGATTGGTTGCTGGAGGGGAGAACTTCCTACACATTGTGTTGATCTGAGGTCAAAGATGTGTTCTGTGTTGACTGTGTTTTGAGTGTAGAGTAGGAAAAAAGAGTTTGGTTTTTTCCCTCTCATTGCTGTTATATACAATACCTATTTTTAACTAAGATAGTATCTATATAGGTAATTATATAGATAGTATTTATATGTAGTATTATGTAGATATTTCTTTTTTAAAATATATTCATTTATTGGTGCATTGAAGTTATACATTTTGATAAGTGTCAGGGTATCAGAAGCATGCATGCACACATTGCTCATTTAGCCCTCCCTCAAATCCCACCCTATTCCCTCCTCCTTCCCTCCTTTTCGTGCTCAGCATAGTGATTGAGTCTGATAAATTTGTGTATATACATTGTGTGCATTAGTGGGTTTCCCTCTTCCCCCTTCCATCTCCCTCAGTTAGGTCCCCTTCTTGCTCATCTAAAGTTTTCTCCTTTGTCTGGAGTCCCTTCTAAGTCCCATTCTCCCTAGCTTCCACATATTAGGGAAAACATCTGACTTTTCACTCTTTGTGACTGACTAATCTCACTTAGCATAATGTTCTCCAGTTCCCTCCATTTTCCTGTAAACGATATAATTTTGTTCTTCTTTATGGCTGCGTAAAATTCCATTGTGTACATATCCCATAGTTTCATAATCCATTCATCAATTGATGGGCATCTTGGCTGGTTCCAAAGTTTGGCACTTGTGAAATGTGCAGCTATAACATAGATACACATGCATTAGTCTGGTAGTTTGGTTTCAGTTCTTTTGGGTAGATGCGTAGAAGTATTGCTGGGTCATACGGTAGGTTCATTCCCATTCTTCTGAGGATCCTCCACACTGTTTTCCAAAGTGGTTGCACTAATTTGCAATCCCACCAACAGTGTATTAGAGTTCCTACTTCTCCACATCCTCCCCAGCATTGGTTGTTGTTTGTGTTTTTAATGATTGCCATTCTAATTGGGGTTAGGTGAAATCTCAGGGTAGTTTTGATTTGCATCTCTCTGATTGCTAATGATGCTGAATGTTTTTTCATATATTTATTGGCCATTTGTATTTCTTCTTCTGTGAAGTGTCTATTTAGTTCACTTGCCCACTTTTTGATTGGGTTTTTTGTTTTTTTAGTGGTGATTTTTTGAAGTTCTCTGTATATTGTAGATATGAGTCCTCTATCAGAGGAGGAGCTGGCAAAAATATTCTCCCATTCTGTTGGCTCTCTGTTGAGGTTCTTGATTGTCTCCTTTGCTGCACAAAAGCTCTGCAGTTTAATGTAATCCCACTTATCAATCCTCATTTTAATTTCCTGTACCTTTGGGACCTTGTTGAGGAAGTCTTTACCAGTGCTTATGTGTTGAAGTATTGGACCTATGCCCTCTTCAAGTACTGCAAGGTCTCTGGTCTGATTTCTAGGTCTTTGATCCATCTTGAATTGACTCTTGTACTAGGTGAGAAAGTGGGGTTTATTTCTATTTTTCTGCATATGGTTAGCCAGTTTTGCCAGCACCATTTGTTGAAGAGGCTATCTTTTTTTCCAGTGGATGTTTTTAGCCCCTTTGTCAAAAATCAATTGACTGTAGGTGTGTGGATTTCTTTTGGAGCTTTCTATTCTGCTTGATTGGTCTATGTGTCTGCTTTTGTGCCAATACCATGCTTTTTTTATTACTATGGCTTTGTAGTATAGTTTGAAGTCAGGTATTGTGATGCCTCCTGCATGGTTCTTGTTGCTGAGAACTACTTTGGCTATTCTGGGTTTTTTGTTGTTCCAAATGAATTTAAGGACAGATATTTCTATATCAGTGAAGAATGACTTTGATAATTTAATGGATATTGCATTGAATCTGTAGAGCACTTTTGGAAGAATGACCATTTTGATGATATTCATTCTGCCTACCCAAGAGCATGGGAGATCTTTCCATCTTCTAAGATCTTCTTTAATTTCTTTTTTCAGTGTCTTAAAATTTTCCTTGTAGAGGTCTTTTACCTCTTTGGTTAGGTTTAGTTCCAAGTATTTTATTGTTTTAGGGAATATTGTGAGTGGAAATGTCTTCTGTATTTCTTTTTCAGTGGATTTATGGTTGGCATACAGAAAAGCTTCTGATTATTTAAGATTGATTTTGTATCCAGACACTTTGCTGAATTTGTTGGTCAGTTCTATGAGCCTTTTGGTTGAGTTTGCTGGATCTTCTAAGAATAATATCATGTCATCTGCAAATAGAGATAGTTTCAGTTCCTCTTTTCCTATTTGTATGCCTTTTATTTCCTTCTCTTGCCTTATTGCTCTGGCTAGAGTCTCAAGTACTATATTGAAAAGGAGTGGTGACAGTGGATATCTTTGTCTTGTTCCTGTTTTTAAGGGGAACTCTCGAAGTTTTTCCCCATTCAGTATGATATTGGCTGTGGGCCTATTGTATATTGCCTTTAAGATGTTGAGGTATGGTCCTTCTATTCCGATTCTCTGCAGAGTTCTTATTATGAATGGGTGTTGGATTTTGTCAAATGCTTTTTCAGCATTTATTGAGATGATCATGTGATTTTTGTCTTTAGTTCAGTTTATATGGTGGATTACATGGATTGTTTTTCATATTTTGAACCAGCCTTGCATCCCTGGGATGAACCCAACTTGGTCATGATGTATGATTTTCGTGATGTGGTTTTGAATGCGCGTTCCTAGTATTTTGTTTAGAAGTTTTGCGTCTAAGTTCATCAATGATATAGGTCTGTAGTTTCCTTTTTGTGAGCTGTCTTTACTTGGTTTTGGTATCAATGTGATGTTGGCTTCATAGAATATATTTGGGAAAGTCCCGTTTCTTTCTATTTTATGGAATAGATTGAGGAGTATTGGGATTAGTTCTTCTATAAAGGTTTTATAAAATTCACCTGGGAAACCATCTGGACCTGGGCTTTTCTTTGATGGTTGCCTCTTTATTGCTGCATCAATCTCTTTGATTGCTTTTGGTCGATTTAAATTTTCTATATCTTCTTGATTCAACTTAGGAAGGTTGTACGTGTCTAGAAATTTGTCAATTTCTTCTAGGTTTTCCATTTTGTTGGAGTATAGTTTTTCAAAGTAGTTTCTGATAATCCTCTGGATTTCCATGCTGTCAGTGGTAATATCACCTTTTTCACATCTTATTTTAGTAATTTGAGTTGATTCTCTTTTTCTTTTGGTTAGGTTTGCTAGTGGTTTATCTATCTTGTTTATTTTTTCAAGGAACCAGCTTTTGGTTTTGTTGATTTTTTTGTATTGTTTTTTATTCTCTACTTCATTGATTTCTGCTCTGATTTTAATAATTTCCTGTCTTCTACTGGCTTTGGGGTTAAGACTGTTCCTGTTTTTCAAGGTCTTTGAGGTGTGTCATTAGGTTCTTTATTTGGTGATTTTCTGTTCTTCTTATGTGGGCACTCAGTGCTATGAGTTTTCCTCTTAATACTGACTTCAGGGTGTCCCAGAGATTTTGATGTGCTGTGTCTCTGTTTTCGTTTTTTTCTAGGAATTTTTTAATTTCTCCCCTTATTTCTTCTCTTACCCATTCCTCATTCAGCAGTGTGGTGTTCAGTCTCCAGGTGTTTATGAGGTTTCTCTGGGTCTTCTTGTAATTAATTTCTAGATTCATTCCATTATGAATGAATCTGAAAAGACGCAGGGGATTATGTCACATTTTTTGAACTTGCTAGTACTCACTTTGTGACCTAGGATATGGTCACAAAGTTTTAGAGAAGGTTCCATGAGCAGCTGAAAAAAATGTGAATTCAGCTGTAGTTGGGTGGAATATTCTGTATGTGTCTACTAGGTCCATTTGGTTTATGAATGAGGCATCTTTACTGACCTTTTGTCTTGAAGATTGATCTAGTGGTGCGAGAGAGATGTTGAACTCTCCCAATATTATTGTATGGGGATCTATGTGTGATTTAATGTCACGAAGAGTTTCTTTTATGAAAGTGGTTGCACCTATATTTGGGGCATAAATGTTGACTATTGTTATATTCTCTTGCTGGATTGTTCCTTTTACCAATAAGAAAGGACCTTCTTTGTCTCTTCTGATAAGTTTAGGTTTGAAGTCCAATTTGTCTGATATCATAATTGCTACTCCTGCTTGTTTTCGAGTTCCATTAGCGTGGATTACCTTGCTCCATCCCTTCACCTTTAGTTTCTTGTAAGGTGTGTTTCTTCAGGCAGCATATAGATGGATTATGACTTTTAATCCATTTTGCCACCTTATGTCTTTTGATTGGGGAGTTGAGGCCATTTATATTCAGCGTGATTATGGAGAGATGGGTTTTAATTCCTAACATTTTTAGTGTTAATTTCTGTTCAAGGTAGTGTTTGTTCTTTGCCTAGTTGTTTGATGGAAATTACTGTTTCTCTGGTTCTGGCATTTCCTTATTTCTTCCTTGTGATTAACCTCTTTGAGTATTTTCTCTAGTGCTGGTTTGGAATATATAAAGTCTTTCAGCTTCTGTTTGTCATGGAAGGTTTTTATTTCCCCATTAAATTTGATAGATATCTTTGCTGGGTAGATAAATCTTGGCTGGAAGTTGTTTTCTTCCAGGGTGTGGATTAGGTAGCTCCAGGCTCTCCTGGCTTTCATGACTTGGTTTAGAAGGTCGGGGGTGATTATTATTGGTTTGCCTCTGAATGTTACTTGGTCCTTTACTCTTGCTGCCTTTAGGATTTTCTCCTTGGCCTCTACTTTAGTCAATTTGATTATTATGTGGCATGGTGAACCTCTTCTCTGATCTTGTATATTAGGGGCCCTATATGTTTCCTGTACCTGTGTGTTGACCTCTTTGTTTATTGGAAAATTTTCTAATATTACTTCTCTGAATAGATTATTGATTCCTTTGGTTTCAGCTTCTATTACTTCTTCTATGCCTATTATTCTTAGGTTTGCTCTTTTAAGACTGGCTGAGATCTCTTCAATGTCCATTTCATGCTGTCGAATTATTTTTTCTAATTTATATATTATGCACTCATTTTTGGAGAGGTCATCTTCTAAGAGTGAGATTCTGTTTTCCATGTGGTCTAGTCTATTGTTGATGGTCTGTATTGATGCCTTCATTTCAATTATTGCATTCTTCCCTTCCTTCAGAGCTTCTTTTTGATTTCTGTTCAGCGTGCCAGATACTTTGTTTATTTGCTCCTTCATTACTTTCAGGCTCTCTGAATTCTGTTTGGAAATCCTGTATCATTTCTACTGTTAAAGTACTTAGTTGTCCTTCTGGCAATCTTTGTACTTCTGAGTTGGTGGGTTCTGTTGTTGTGGGGTTGTGGGAGCTCATTGTTTCTTTGCTAGTCTTCCTTTTCATGATTACAGGCTTTTTATGTTTATACCTTTGTTGCTTTTGGTAGCTTTCTCTGTCTCTCACTCTGTAGGTTTCCTATGTCTAATCTCTCTCCCTTTATAGTTTCTTATCCTAGAGGTAGATAGTTGCTACTAGGTGAGCCTTAAAGGTGAATAGCCTTTACTGAATGGTTATTCTCACTTGCTCAGTATAGTGTCCATTTGCAGGCCCAATTCTTGTTCTCCTTCAGTGATTGGGACCCTTTCTTGGTGCCTCTTACTACCTGTGCAGGTGACCAGTGCCGTTATTGCCCCTCTCACCGCAAGTGTGGGTCTCTGCGGTCTCCACTTGCACTGTCCCTATGTCTCTGTCTACACCTATGGCAGGTGTCACCAACAGGGGGCCCCAGGCTTGTGTCTCTCTTTGCCTATAGAAGCAGCGGATGTCGGTTTTTTTTTTTTTTTTTTTTGCAGTACTGGGGATTGAATGCAGGGGCGTTCTACCTCCGCTCTACGTCCCCGGCCCTATTTTTTATACTTTTGTATTGGACAGGGTTCTCTAGATTAACAGAATACACAGAATGAGTATATTTAAAAAAAAGAATTTATCAGATGGGCTTACAGTTTGAAGCAATGTAGTCCCAGGTTCTGACTGCACGTGGAGAGTCAGAGGAACCAGTAGCTGGTCGAACGGTCTAAGAGCTGTAGTCTTAGGACCGGAGCAACCACTAATTCAGTCCCAGTCCAAGACGTGAAGATCAGGAAGCTCTTTGGAGAAACGATGGTGAAGTTTCAGTTCCAAGAGCTGGAGGCCGAGAAGATCAAGAAGCTCTTCAGAGAAAGGCGAAGCCGGCAGCCAATGATCTCAGGCGAGAGCAGATGCGTTTTCCTCGGAAAGAGTTGCACGCGCTCTACGCGGCTTCTCCCTCTTTGATCTAAGTCCGCACCTATCAGAATCCTGCTGCCTACATTCAGGGCAGGGCTTTCTGTTTAATCTGCTGTTACACACCCAAAATCACATAATCTTGGGTGTGTCATGATCAGGTCAAGTTGACAACCTAGATTGACTATCACAACTTTATTTTGAAACCGGGTCTCATGAAGTTGCGGAGGGCCTCACTAAGGGGAGAGAGAGAGAGGGAGAGAGAGAGATAGAGAGAGAGAAAGAGCTGAGGCTGGCCGTGAACCCAGATTCTCCGGTCTCCGCCACCCAAAGTACTGGGATTATAAGCGTGCGCCACCACGCCCGGCTCAGCGGATGTCGTTTTGACCCGATTCTGTGCAAACAGGGAACTCCACGTTTTCCAAGAGAGGGCTGGTTTGATCCAATTTTTCCCCAGGTACCTCAGCTGTATGTCCTGTGGTGGTCCCTGGGGACTTTATAAGGGTGCTGCGACCCACGGGCTGCAAGTCTGTCCCACCCAAATGTTGCCAGGGAATGTCTGCTTATCCACATGTCTACTGTGTCCCACAGCAGACCCCACTCCCACCTCTGCCAGGGCAATCACAGAGTATCAGACCCTGTGAGTCCCTGTGGCCGCGCTGCGTGGTCTCCCCCTGGGGCGGCTCGTTGACTTGCTGTCTTGCTGAGTGCTGCTCTTAATCTCTGGGTGGGGGCGGCTCAGCCGCTGCCACAGGTTCTGGTCAGGCCTCTGGGCACTGGGGACTCTGCCGAGCGTGGATCACACTCGGGACTATGCTAAGCATGGATCAAACTGCTACTCGCTTTTGTCGCTGCTGCTCTGCAGTGCTGGTTTTAGAAGAGCTCCCTGGCTTCTTTGTTGGTGGTCTGCAGAAGCCGCACTGCCGGTAGCCGCCAGCCCGGTCTGACCAAGATGGCGCCATTGCCGCTTCCACCAACGCCGCAGTTCAGGTCTGTGTGGCGCGTGGAGCGAGTCGCTGCTTGCCGTCACTGCTGCTATTCTGCAGCTGCTGGGTTCACAGCAGGTCGCTGGCATCTCCGTTGGTCTTGTGCGGAAGCCACAATGCTGGTAGCCGCCGGCAAGATCCTGCCAAGATGGCGCCGCTGCAGCCGCCGTCGCAGCCGTTTGGTGTGTCGAGTGTGGAGGAGCCGCTGCTCGCTTTCGTCTCTGCTGATCTGAGTTGGACTCACAGCAGGTCTCTGGCTTCTCTGCCGACGGCATGTGGAAGCCGCGATGCCGGGAGCGGCCGGCGCGGTCCGGACAAGATGGTGCCGACGCCATCCCTTAGGTAAGGCGCTTGGAGCTTTTTACTTTCCTCGGTTTTGTCTTCTGGCTTTGATTCCATCACATTTCAATTTTTTTGTTGTTTAGTTCAAGTTTTTGTTGCTTTTCTTCTCCTGTCAAGACGTTGCTTTCACAGCAATTTAGACCCGAGTCTCAGGTCATAACGTGGTATCTCCCTTAGTCGCCATCTTGGACCCTCTCTTATGTAGATATTTCTATATCTTTTAAATGGGTCTATATCTATTTAAAATCCAGATCTTGTATTTTGTTTTTAAGGTCCAGAAACTAGTTGTGAAATTATTTTTACACATTGTATCTTTTCTTGAAATAATTGTGTTTTGTCATTATGTTTCAATTTGAAACAGCTTTACACTATTTAAACATTTTAAAATAGGAATACTGTCCAGTCCTTTTATACTGACTTTCCAATGTTTTTAGCACTTGGTGTTTCTTCATCTCAGTTGATTGGAATGTATCTTAAATTATTTTTCCAAGATAAGTATGTGAGTAGTCTATTTTCTGGGCTCTTTTATATCTGAGAATGTCTTTGTGTTGCCCTTATATAAAAATAGAATTTTTTTATTATAAAATTATTGGTCTATAGCATTTCTCCTAGAACTCCAGGTGTTGTTCCATTATTTCTTGGATTTTAATATAATAGAAAAGGAGTTTGGGGTAAATTGATTATTATTTCTTTGTCAGAAATGCCTTCTTTTATTCTGCATGAATACCAGGGAGGAATTTTGTTTCTATCCTTGCACCTTAAAATTTTTTTCCCAGTCTGTATCTAGAAATAAATCCCTTAATTAGTTTTTCCTGCAGTGAGCTTGTTCAGTACATAGCTCTTCCCTCAACACAGGAAAAAATTTACCCACTATTCCATTCATTCTAAGCGCTGGGTTTTCATTTTCTGTGAATTCTTTCGAATATTTTATTCTGTTTTCATTTCTTCACAGGAAAGTACTAAAGTTTTGATTTTACACGGTCAGATCTGATCTTTACCGATTGATAGAGTGTGTTTTTACTCTGACATTCTTTTAAAGCTTTTGTTATGTAAATAATATTTTTAGTAAGTATCTGCATTATTGAGCCTGATAAAATGAACGCTCATAATTTAGCACCCATCTCTAGAGTGGAACATTAGCAACCCAACAAGATGTGCTCATCACAAACCCATCCTCCATGCCTCATGCTTCTTAGCATGTTCTTGAATTTTGTGTTTGCCAGTCCTCTACTTCTTTTAAGATAACCTTTTTATTTTATAATGGTTTTAGACCTACAGAACAATTATGGCGAAAGGAACATGCTGTGATTTAGTTTCTTTTTTGATTCCTATGCCTCCAATCCATCTCATTTTTACCTAGTCCTTTTGCCCCTTATAATAGAGTCCAGCTGCTCACATTTTACAGAGTTTATGTGACAGTTTACTAAAATTTTCGTATGTGTCCTTCAGCAATGTGTTTTCAAGTGTGTTTTTCTTTTGAGCCCTCTGAATGATGACTGTTCCTTTTATCTGGGCAGCCCTGTTTAACAGGCCTGGTGTTGTCATAAGGCTGCCTTAATGAAGTGGAGCCAGCTGGTGGCTAATAGCAGAAAAGTACCCTCTCAGGGTTCTGAAGCTGCAAATCCCACGCCAAGGTGGTGGTCGAGGCTCTATCCATCCGTGACACGTTTCTAGGGCAGGGTCTTTCCTCGTCTCCTCCAGCTTCTGGTAGGTAGCCCGGAGATCCTTGGCTTGTGGCAGTGTAACTCCAACTTCTGCCTCCATCTTCCTTCTGTTTCTGTCGTTACACAGCATGCTCCTCTCTGTGCTTGTGTCCAAATTCCCCTCTTCTTATGAAGAAACCAGTCATGTTAGATTAAGGGCCAACCAGTACAACCTCATTTTAAATTAACTAATTACATCTGCAACAACCCAAATAGGTGCATCACCTACATAGTATCTGGTTCCTACTTCTTTGTTTTGCTTTCCTTTTTTCTTCCCTTCTATTTCCTTCTTTTCGTATTCCTTTCTTTTCTTCTGAGCTGTTACAGAGAACTATTGTATTTTTTAGAAGATCTGCATTATCATTCATTTCCATCTGGTTTCTGATCATTTGTTTTCTGGGATTTTTTGGTATTTTTTGGTAGTTAGACCACGAGGATTGGGAAGGAAGGACAGGCAAAGAGTTCTCTGTGGAACCTGGAGGATGGTAATGAATAGTGGCTTAGTTTTCTTACTGATTTAGTACCAGAGAGAAGGGAGCGAAGCTGGGGTGGTGTGTGAGTGAAAGCCCTATCCTCTGTGTGTATTCATCTCAAGTTCTGGTGTTGAGGGGTTCTTCAGTCTTAGTAGATAGTGTTGTTGAGTATATTTGTCATCATTCTTTATAATATTTTAAATACTTACTAAGGAGTTGGATGTGTGACCAAGGTAAATAATTTTACTCTATAGACAGTCTTCTTTTGAACCTTTCTCTTTAGACCTTATACTTTGCATTTTAATATTGTTGGCAATTAGAGAACCAATATATTTTTTTCCTTTTAAATAGATGTGTATTGGGAAGACTATTGAGCACTGCAATAGTGCCCTGTAACCAATGACCACAAACTGGTTGGTTTAAAACAACAGAGATTTATCCTCTCACAGTTCTGAAGGCCAGAAGCCTGAAATCGGTACCCCTAAGCTGAAATCAAGGTGCCAGCAGGCTGTGCTCCCCTGGGGTTTCTAGGGAGAGTCAGTTCCTTGTCTCTTCCAGTTGTCTGCTTCTGTCTTCATATCTCTGCGTATATAAAATCTCCCTCTGCCTCCCTCTTAAAAGGACACCTGTAGCCAGGCATAGTGGCATACACATGTAAGCCCAGCAATGTGAGAGGCTAGGAAAGGAGGGTTTCAAATCCAAGGCCAGATTGAGCAATTTAGTTAGACCTTGCAGTAAACTAAAGACAATAAAAAGGGTTGGGATGTGACACAGTGGTAGAACACCCCTGGGTTCAATTCCTGGTACTGAAAAAACAAATAAATAAAAGAAAAGGAAGGAAGGACACTCCTGTGATTCCATTTAAGACCTGCAGGATAAATCTCTCCATCTCAAAATTCTTAATCACATCTGCAAAGTCCTTTGCGTTTGTTAGGGAAAATGTAAAGATTCTAGGCATTAGGACCCGATGTCTTTCAGGGACCATTGTTTTGCCTACCTCTGACACCACCTATTATGATCCAGCAATTTCACAAATGTGTACACACATATACACACACACACTTTTTTCTCTACCAAAAGGCATACCCCCCAAAAAATCATGAAAGAATGACTTATAATAGTCTGGAAGATGTCCAGACTTCAAATTTAGGGTTTCAAGAATTTGAGGCTACCAGAGCCTAAGAATAGATAGGTGAAACAAATAATATTTAAAGAATATCAGCTCTTCTCAAATTCCTTAAAAAATGATAACGCAGGTGAGATAGATGGACAGATTGATCACTAGGTGAAGCAGAGGTCAAGTCTGAAGGCAAGAAGTTGGGTCAGTTAAGCCAAGAACTATTAAGAATTAAATTGTCCAATATGATGGCTAATAGACACCTGGGTTATTGGCTACTTGAAATGTGACTAGTCCAAATTGACATGTTCTGTATATCAGGGTTCAAAGACATAAAAAAGAATAATTTTGATATTGATCACGTGTTAAAATGATAGCTTTTGGATATATTGGGCAATATTAGATAAATAATTAAAATTAATTCTGTATGTTCCTTTTTAATTTTATTTATTTATTTTGGTACTGGAGATTGGACCCGGGGGCATTCTACCTCCAAGCTACACCCCCAGCGCTATTTTATTTTAATTTTGAAACAGGGTCTCTCTAGGTTGATGAGAGTCTCACAACTTGCTGAGGTTGTTTTCAAACCTGCAATCTTCCTGTCTCAGCCTCCCAAGTACTGAGATTACAAGTGTGCGCAATCACGCCCGGCTTCATTTTAATTTAAAAAATATGTCCACTAGAACAATTAGGAAGATATTCTATGGTTAGTATTTATGATTTGCATCTGATCTATATTGGATAGCATTGATCTATCATAGATTCCCAAACTTATTTGGCTTACCACCCCCTTTTCAGAAAAAAAAGTACTCAGCTCCCCACTGGAAATTTACCATCTTTGGGTGAATAAAAAGAAAGATACAGTGGCAAATTTCATTCTTTCCTGTATATTTTGTTCCAGCGCCCCCCACCAACTGATATTGCCCATTTTGGGAATCTATGATTCTAGACCATGGTGGATGTGATAAACAGTTGTTAGATATGTAAGCTCTTGATGACTTGCTCTTCTGGCTAATATAGATCTTGGACAGGACTTGACTAGAAGACAGAAGAGACTGGAGTTGGTAGTGAACAGGGAACTATTGATTCTGCATTTTCATATCCATGGGAAACCTAACAGTCCAAATCTGTGAGTCCCAAACTAAGGTGTCGCTGCTTCTCTGGTGGTTAGATAGGCTCTTAACAAATAAACTTAGGGTACAGAATGTTATAAGCATCATTTTGGGAGAAGGTGGTGAAACAAAGTGGGCAGGGAGCAGTTGTTGAAGTCAAACATTCCTGAATTCCAGTGGAGGGTCTATTCCTTGTAGGCTGGCTGGCCTCAGCCCAGTGATATCACTTCCCTGGACCTCATTTTCCACAGCTATATGATAGGCTTAATAATATCTACCTAGAAGCCAGCTGTGATGGTGCACGCCTGCCATCCAAGTACTTGGGAGGCTAAGACAGAAGGATCACATTTTTGAAGCCAGCCTTAGCAACTCAGCCAGACCTTCAGCAACTTAGCATGATCCTGTTTCAAAATACATACATACATACATACACACATACATAAATAGAGCTAGGGGTGTAGCTTGGAGGAATGCCTCTGGGTCCAATTCCCCATAACACACACACACTCTCTCTCCTAGTAGGGTAGGTGTTAGGTTTAAAATAATGCATAAAGTATATAGCACATAAATTACTGTCAAAATAGGATAGTTGCTTTCATTCTTGAGTTCATTAAAGCATGGAGGTTCCTCAAAAGATTAGTAATGGAACCACCATATGACCCAGCTATATCATTCCTCGGTATCTTTCCAGTAGAATTAGAATACTATAGTGATACATGTATACCCATGTCTATTGAAGCACAATTCACAATAGCCAAATTATGGAACCAACCTAGGTGTCCATCAACAGATGAATGGATAAAGAAAATGTGGCATATACACACAATGGAAATTTACTTAGCTATAAACGATACAATGATTACATTTTCAGGAAAATGGATGGAACTAGAGAATTCTGACTGAGATCAGCCAGTCTCAGAATGTCAAGGGTCATGTGTTTTCTCTCATATGTGGAAGCTAGAGAGAAGATAGAAAACAAAAGGGATTTTAGATAAATGAGGAGAAAAACCAGTAGAATCTAGTGGGAGAAGATTGATGGAGGGAGGTGGGGAAGGGGAAAAGGATTATTAAGGAAGGAAAGAGTTCAAATGACGTTATATCCATATATAACAGTATCACTACCAATTTCACTAACATGTGAGGAGGGCAGGAGGAGCAGGGTGGCATGCGGAGGGTAATATACCAAGAGATGTGTGTGTGCATGTTTGTATTGCTTTGAACGTCACTATGATGTATAATTACAATGCACCAATAAAAGTATAGAACAAATAAAAAGTCTAAAGAAAATACAATAACCATTTTATAGGCCTTTGTCAGAAAAATTCTAAAGGTTCTTTTTGCACATTTTTTTTGGATAATATAGGCCAGTCTTGGGCCATTCCAAATCTTTGGTTTCCCTAGCAAATAATGACAATAAGCTCATACACAGAAAGCCAGGCCACAGGACATCTCCTTTCTCCCCTTGTGTACATTTAGTTTCACAGAATTAGTGGTGGATCACAAAAAAAATTATTCAGCATATGAACCTGCAGCAATGACTTCTTGCTCCTTCAGGTCCCAGTTGCAGATGGACCACTTCATCAATCACCCTCACAGTCACCCATCAGCATGTCATTGGGGTATCAGAGATCTGTTTTGGCAGGCTCGCTGCAGGGTACGTGTAATCAGTAGCAACGCCACACTTAACTGTGATTGATGTCAGTCTTTTGACAATTTCTCCTGCCAGAGCCTTCCATCATTCCGTGGCGATGTTTTCCTGAGTGCTAAATAATGTCTGAATTATCACAGCCACTTTAGACTGACTTGCGGAGATGTCTTTTGTTGCAGCTGCCTTTGGAAGGGTTTTAATCTTCGATGGTCCTTCTTCTTGAGCCTCTGATGCGTCTCTCCATGTTTCTATCACCCTCTCCATTTATCACTGCAGGGTTTTTTTTAGGTAAATAAAAGGGATATTATAATTAGTCTAACTGGGCAGATGTTTGAAATCCATTTCCAATTCTTTATTTGGCTGGTAGCATGACCTTGAAAACATAATTATTACTGGGACTTCATATTTCTCCTCTATTAGACCACTATGATTTTTTAAGAATTTGAGATTTCAGACAGATCCAAATAACCTGCCTCTTTTATATCAGGGCATTTGATGTTGGTCATAGAAGCCTTCCAAATTTGAATTTGTGTGAGATTGCCTCAATTCCTCCCTTTCCTTTCCCCCACCCCTTGGCCCCACCTCTAAACCCCAGAGGTATAACTGTGATGGGACCATTAGGAAATAGAAATTCACCTGGTCTTAGTAACTCTTCTGCTACAAGAAAAGGGCAGCAATCGAAAGCTAGGGATATACAAAAATAAGACACTTATTTGATCCTCTTCACTGAAAAATGAACAGCACTTTCATTTGATCATATCAAAAGAGTCACTGAAAAAGAGGGATAGCCATGTTCAGATAAGTTTCAGAATAGTTCCATCACCCCAAAATTTTACCCGAGAGCAGTCACACTCAGTTTTCACACCCCCCCAATCCTAGGCAACCACCCATCTACTTATGTCTCTATATAGTTACCTTTTGTTGGACATTTCATATAAATGGAATCGCACAAAGTGTGGCTTTTGTAGTTGGCCGATTTCACTTAACAATGAATGCAAGCTCACTATATTATAACATGTATCAATAATTGATTGCTTTCTTGATGTCTCCATTCATTAGTTGATGAGCATTTGGGTTGTTTCTACCTTTTGGTTATAAATAATGCTGCCAGGTGTGGTGGCGCACACTTGTAATCCCAGTACTTTGGGAGGCAGAGACCGGAGGATCCGGGTTCGCGGCCAGCCTCAGCTCTCTGTCTCTCTCCCTCTTTCCCTCTCTCTCTCTCTCTCTCTCTCTCTCTCTCTCTCTACTTAGGCCCTCCGCAACTTCGTGAGACCCAGTTTCAAAATAAAGGATAAAAAATAGGGCCAGGGGTGTAGCGCGGAGGTAGAACACCCCTGGGTTCAATCCCCGGTACCGCAAAAAAAAAAAAATAATGCTGCCATTAATATTTGTGTAGAAGCTTTTTATGTGAACATATGTTTTCAGTTCTCTGGGGTATTCTTGTAGGTAACTAGGAGTAAATGGATGGGTTATACAGTCACTGTATAAATTTGGATGAATGGCCAGACTATTTTCCAAAGTAATTCTAACATTTTAAATTCCCGCCAGCAGTGTGTGAAAAGTTCCAGTTTTTCTCCATCCTTGCTAACACTTATCTTTTTTATTATAATCATCCTGGTAGCTACGAGGAGGTATCTTGTTATGGTTTTGATTGTGTTTCATTAATGACTAATCAGGTTAAGCATCCTTTTATGGGCTTATTGGCCAACTAGATGTCTTCTTTGGAGAAATTTCTGTTCAGCTCCTTTGATATTTTATGTCATATTATTTGTCTTTTTATTATTGAGTTGTTAGAGTTCCTCATATATTTTATCAGATATGCAACGTACTTTATCTTTTCACTTATCCATTTTTCCTTGAAAGTAAAAAAGTTTTATGAAGTCCAGTTTATCTGTTTTTCTTCTATTGTTTGTGTTGAGGTGTAGTATCTAATAAGTCATTGCCTAATCCAAGACCACAAGATGATGCCTACGTGTTCCTGGCAGTATTTTACAGTTTTAGCTCTTACATTTGGGTCTGCGATTCATTGGATTTTTTTTAGGTGTGTGAAGCACACCTAAATGTGCTTGTATGTGGGTATCAAATCGTTCCAACACCATTTGTTAAAAGAACTACTCTTTCCCTATTGAATTGTCTTGGGACCCTCCTCAAAATCAATTGACCATGTATACTTAGGTGCTATGGTTTAAATATGATTTGTGTTCCCACGCAAGTTCATGTGTAGAGAACTGGGTTCCTCAGGGTGGCACTTTTAAAAGGTGGTGGAATCTTTAAGAGATGGGTCTAGTAGGAGGTTCTTTGGTCACTGGGGGCATGTTCTCACAAAATAGTTCTTGCAGGACCTCTTGAGGTCTTGCAGCGGTGTTGTTATAAAAAGAATAAGCCAGAGCCTGGCATGGTGGTGCATGCATATAATCCCAGTACTGGGGAGGCTGAGACAGGAGAATTCACAGGTTTGAGGCCAGCCTCAGCAACTTAGTGAGGCCCTCAGCAACCTGGAGAGACCCTGTTTCAAACTTAAAAAATAAAAAGGACTGGGGGTGCAGCTTGGAGGTAGAATGTCCCTGGATTTAATCCCCAATACTAAAAAAAGAAAAAAATGAAGAAAAAAAAGCCAGGCCTCTCCTGTCCTCTCTGCTTCGTGGCTTCAGGTGTAATTTTCTTGCCCCTGTCATTCCTATCCACCAGGAGGCAATGTAGCCAAGGGGTGACCCTCACCACAGAGCTGAGGCTGGCCACGAACCCGGATCCTCTGGTCTCCGCCTCCCAAAGTACTGGAATTACAAGTGTGTGCCACCACGCCCGGCATTATTTGACTTCTTGATGATTGTCATTCTGATTGGGGTTAGATGGAATCTCAGAGTAGTTTTGATTTGCATCTCCCTGATGGCTAATGATGTTGAACATTTTTTCATGTATCTATTGGTCATTTATATCTCCTCTTTTGTGAAGTGTCTATTCAATTTGGTTGCCCATTTCTTGATTGGGTTATTTGTTTTTTTAATGTAAAGTCTTTTATGTTCTTTGTATATCCTAGATATTAGTCCTCTGTCAGAGGGATAGCAGGCAAAGATCTTCTCCCATTCTGTAGACTTTCTCTTTAGACTCTTGATGGTTTCCTTTGATATGAAGAAACTTTAGTTTAATGCCATCCCACTTGTTAATTCTTGTTTTAATTTCTGGGCTTTGGGGGTCTTTTTGAGGAAGTTTCTATCTGTGCCTATATGTTGGAGTGTTGAACCTATGCCCTCCTCTAGTAATTTCACAATCTCTGGTCTAACTTCTAGGTCTTTGTTCCACCTTGAGTTGATGCTTGTGCAGGGTGAGAGGTAAGGATTTAATTCCTACAAATGGATAACCAGTTTTCCCAACACCATTTGTTGACCTTTGTCAAAAACCAATTGGCTATAAGTTTATGGATTTGTTTCTGTATCTTCCATTCTGTTCCATTGGTCTATGTGTTTGTTTTTGTGCCAATTTATCTCTATTGTGATTGTCAACATAGTTTGTATGATTTCGATGCTTTGGAATTTACCTGAGCCCTGTTTTCTGACCTTGAGTAAGGATTATCTTAGAGAATGTTCTACATGCACTTGAGAAGAATGTGTATTCTTCTGTTTGCTGAAGTGGTCTATAGATGTCAGTCATGTCCAGATGGCTTATAGATTACTCAAGTCCTCTATTTCCTTGCTGGTCTCCTGCCTAGTCTTTCTATTCATTATTGAAAATAGGGCATTTAAATCTAAATTTCTTATTACATTGTCTATTTCTCACTTCAATTATGTCAGGTTTTTATCTCATGTATTTTAGGATACTGTTGTTAGGTGCATATATGTTCATAATGGTCTTGATGGATTACCTTTTTATCATTATATTAGACTCTACTAATTGCCAACTGATTACTCTATTGTTTTTGTGAATGCCCTTGACATAAATTACTTTAAAGAAGTCTGATCCAATTTAATTTGAGCAAATTTTTGCATGGGCAAAACTTTCATGGGCAAATTTTGAGGCTATTATTTTTTTAGGTCTGTTCTGATCCCAGACGAGTTTTCCTTATCTGTCTCTTACATTGGTTGTCTCTGGTAAACTATCAATGCTGTGACTTAGCATTTTGCTCTCAGCGATAGAAGCTAGATGCTTCCTTTTTTTTTTTTTTGTACTGGGAATTAAGCCCAGGGGCATTCTACCTCTGAGCCATATCCCAGCCCTTCTTAGTTTTATTTTGAAACAGGGTCTTGTTAAGTTGCTGAGGGCCATGCTAAGTTTCCGAGGCTGGCCTCAAACGTGCAATCCTCCTGTCTCAGCCTCCCAAGTACTGGATTACAGACGAGCACCACCGCACCCTGCAGCAGCTTCCTCTTTATTGCACACCTTAAAACCTAGATATTGCCTTTTAAAAACCTAGAGCTTGTAGATTTTCATGAGTAAAAGTTTCTTCATTTGATAAATCCCATTAAAAGAATCTCCAGCAGCTTTAAAGGTTTTTTTAAATACTTTTTTTTTATTAGTTATGATTGTTTTACTGGGGAACAAGTCTGTGGAAATCCTCATGCCACCAATCCAGCAGGGGACCTCTTAATAGCATATTTACATTTTATATTTAAAAATGGAAAACCTATTCTCAGCTCACAGGCCAGACAATCGCAGATGATGGCCTACATTTGTCCTGCGGGCTGCGCCTGCCAATCTGTGCTCGGCAGTAATGAGGTGGATTTCCATGTCGTGTATGGCACCTGCTTCAAAATGTTATAGTCATACTTTACATTGGGGATCTCAAATCTATGTGTGTGTATGTGTGCTATAGGTGAAGGGCTTCATTCTCCTGGCTATATACCTATACTTAGGATTATATAATTCTTGTCTTACTAGTTATTCCTCTACCATTGGTGAGACTTACCCCTTGATGATTGGAGAGGAAAGAAGTTCAGGGTAAGAAATAACTTCTTATATGCCTGTCCTGGCCAGGGTACCATTCTTTTTCTGAAGTTATCATTGATGCCCTAGCTCATTGTCTAAAGCTCTGCAAGGATTGGTAATTTTTTCAATAAGCTCTGGTCATTAAGGACTAATTCTGAAATAGTTCCTTAGGGATCAGTGGTCCCCTAGAACTCTGAGGTCCAGCTGGAGGATCTACATTATGTCCATTGATGCCACACTTCCACTTCCCATGCCCTGGAATTTCCCAGCAGTCTGCTGCCTCTAAGCTCATCCGTACTCTGTAGCTGCTGTAGCTGCAATTCTGGAAGGTATGAAGGAAGGAGTGCTTCTTGAGAAAATAACTTTAGAAGGATTATCATTACTTTCTCATCTTTGTCCATAGCACCATTCCTAATCCCCCCGATCTCTGCACTGCTGTGGGACAGGTCACCAGGCAGAGTGGTTAGGAAGACATACCACCATGGAATCAGATGCCATTGCCCCCTCTTGAAGTAATTATCAATAAATGAAGTTATCTTGTATAATTTTAATTTTTTTGGTACTGGGGATTGAACCCAGGTGCCTTCTAACTCTGAGCTACACCCTCAGCCCTATTTTATTTTTTAGTTTGAAACAGGGTTTCACTAAGTTGCTGAGGTTGGCCTCGAGCCTACAATCCTCTTTTCCTAGTCTCCCAAGTACAGGGATTACATGTATGCGCCACCATGCCTGGATGAAGTTATCTTAGAAGACCTCTCCCTTATCTTCAAAGTTTGGGGTGGAGTGGAGGCAGTTTTGAGAAATCACTCATATCCTTTGGGAAGCAGGAGATGGGAGACAGTGAACTTTTCTCAGAAGTTCTTTACCATCCTAGCCGTTTCACATGTTGACTAGTTTGTTAGCCGTGGTTAGTGGGAGTGCCCGCTTGGCCCAAATAATGTCTTTCAGCAAGTCATGTGGATTGCTACCTCATTCCTAAAACTTGAGGGACTCTGAAATGATTATGGGACACTTAGTGTCCTTAGGCCTCACCTGTGGGTTTCAGCCATTTTCCAAAACAAGAAAGATGATCATCTTCATGTGTTATATCATCCCATTGCATGAATCAAAAGCATAGTAATAATTCTATCAAGAAAGTTTGAGGACTGAATAGGTATAAGATATATATGCAAAACCATCTTCTCTGTTGTTTGATTAACTATTAAACAATAAAGTAGAGTTCACTGTTTGTCAGATAAAACAACATCGAAGGTAATAAATTTCATGGCTAAGTTGAGCAGGCCAAATCTCTCTCTTAACCATTTGGTAAAAGTTTTCCTGCTATCTGATGAGGAAATCAGTTGTGCCCTCGTTGCTTGCTGACTGGTCCCAGAACATCGCTGTCTCCTCTGCCATGGATCACTTCTTATTTTGCTGTCAGTCATCTGATGGATTTCCAAGACTTCAAGTCTTCTTCAAACAACAGCTCCACGAATGGTCTTTGAGCCGGGCATGGTGATGCACACCTGTAATTCCAGTACTTGGGAGGCTGAGACAAGATGATCATAGCTTTGAAGCCAGCCTCAGCAACTTTGTGAGACCATGTTTCAAAATAATAATAAAAAAATTTATAAAGGGCTGGGGCTGTAGTTCAGAGGTAGAACTGAGTTTGATCTCCGGTATGAGAAAAAACAAAGTCTCTGAAAAAATGGGGTAAAGGCGTGGGAATGGGGGCAAGGAGAATCTATTTTCTTCTTTACCAACATACTAAGCATGGGCACAGTTAATTCCACACTCTGCTGTCCAAACCAGACTAAAACTTTTAGCAAAGCTTCATTGAGCACTTGGGTATCACATCTCACAGAAGCTCAAGCGTAGATAGTATGACCGATCTCAGACCCACGAGGGTCAAGCCCCTTCTCCCACGACCCATCGTGGACTTGGCAGTTCTGTCTTATTTCATAGCTGCCTCCTGCAGAGACGTCAGACAGCTGCTATTCTTAAGGCTTGACAGGAAAAGCTGTGATGTCAGAGGAAAGCTCCTAAAGCAAGAACAATGAGCAGGTGCTCACGGACTGAGCCTGCGTAGTTCTCCTTAATGAGTTCTGGAAGGAATTCATTTCCCCAGTGTAAAAATGCTGGGTCCTAAGATGGCGGCAGGAGATCAGTCTCCACCTTCCACAGCAAACTCCAGAGGACACAGCCTTCCACTGGTAGCCTGAACAGCTAGCACCAGATTCTTCTGAATTGTTCAGTCTGCAAGCTTAGGGACAGGGTCAGCACAAAATCATGCGGGCCCTTCCTACTAAACTGTCATTGCTAAACCCTACAAATCCAGCTTGCAGGAGAAATACAATTTAGGTCATGAAGTATTTATCTAATCAAGACACTAGTTCTTTAAATAATATATGCCGGGCATGGTGGTACATGCCTGTTATCCCAGTACTTGGGAGACTGAGATAGGAGAATTGCAGGTTAGAGGCCAGCCTCAGCAACCTAGTGAGACCCTGTTTCAACAAACAAAAAATAAAAAAGGGCTGGGTGGGGGGAGATGTAGCTTGGAGGTTGAATGCTTCTGGGTTCAATCCCCAGTACAAATAAATAAATAAATAAATAAATAAATAAATAAATAAATAAATATAAATAAACTCCAAAGACTAAAAAATTTTAACAAAATTAGTCCAGGCAAGCATTTTTTTTTTCAAAAAACATTCTGTCTCACATCAAGCTCTGAGTTTGACCAGCCTGCACTGCAGGATCTTCAAGGGATCCCAGTGCCTGTGTGAGCCCTTCCAAGGTGCCTGGCTAGTTCTCAAGGTGCAACTCAGCCTGCGCAAAGAAAGCCCAGTTATTCCAAGTCTGCTCTATCATACATTTTTTTCCCCTCAAACTCTTGGTATCCAGGGACTATATTGCAAAAGGAAAAGCTAATTTACTGTAAAACATTTAATAAAGAAAAGACAATAAGGAAAATCCTTTTTTAATCACATTGCATGCTCAAGATACCATTCATGGTGAGAATTGCTAAATTTAAACTACAGATAAAGATGACTTGAAATTTGTCTTTATGGAAACAAATAGGTTTACTCACTTCTTTTTCAGTAAACATCTAATAAGTGTCCATCCTTCACCAGGCACTGGACAAGGCCTTGGTGATTCTAGAAGGAAAGAGGTTTGCTCTCTGACTACCAGCAGGGCATATTGTCATGTAGAATAAGGCAAGTACCAAATAAAATCTTATGGACACCAGAAATCAGAATAAAGATAATGATAATAGGGGCTATGATAAAATATTAATATGATAGCTATATATTTTTTTTAACACAGAACACTTGATTAGGTGATTTAAATGCATTGTAGTATGAGGTCTTCACAATTCTATGTGGCAGATGCTATTATCCCCTTTCACAAATTTGGAGACTGATGCATGCAAAGGAATGCATGGCTAGGCAGATGAGGAGCAGGCAAAGAGACTTTGCAGAGTAATATTCTTTAAGCAAAATCTGGAAATATGAATGGGATGTAGATAGATGGAGAAGAGTAAGGGGAGAGAAGGAAGGAAGGTAGCCTGGGCCTGGGAACCAGCACAAGATGGAAAAGCAAAGGGATTGTAAGCAAAATTAAAGGAACAATTGTGCTGAGAATGGAGAAAGGCCAACATGGAAGTGGGTAGAGAACACGTGGTGCATGTGCACAGTGGGATACTGCTCATCCGCGGAAAACATGAAATCCTGTTGTTTGTGACAATGTGGTTGGACCTGGAGGACACTGGATCACGTGGAATAAGTCAGGCAGAGAACGACAAGTCTGCATGACCTTGTTCATAAGTGGAATCTAAAAAAATTGATCTCTGAGAAGTTAAGAGCAGCATAGTGGTTACTAGAGACAGGGGGAGGGGGAAGAGTGGGGAGCGAGGAGGGAGGTGAATCAATGTGTACAATGTTATTGTTTGATAAGAGGAATAAGTTCTGGCATTCTATGGCACAGTAGACTGAATATAGTTAACAATAATGCAGTATATATGTGTATATATCTAGATCTATATCCATATCTATATCCATATCCATATCCATATCCATATCTATATCATCTATATCTATATCTATATCTATATCTATCTCAGAATGGTTAGAAGAGAGGAAATTGAATGTCCTCAACAGAAAGAAATGATAGAAGTTTAAGGTGATGGATACGCTCGTTACTCTGAGTTGGTCATTACCCAATGTATATGTGAATCAAACATTACATTGTACCTCAAAAATATACACCAATAGTACAAGTACAATAAAATAAAAACACATCCAGTGTTTAAAACACTTAGACTGGCATCCCACACGTAGCTGACTTCAACAGAGGCAATCGGTGCTGTAGGAGAGGGGGCTGAATAGAACGCTCAGCTCCAGCCACACGTTTTGCGTCTGCCGGGCTACATTAATTGATATTTGCTTTCTGCTTATGCTGAAGGCACTTTTATTGTTATTTTTGATCCTTTAACCTGTTTCATAATTCCTTTCCTTTTTCCCATAAACAGAAAGGAAATGCAATCACAGTGAACAATAGGCTGGCATACCAAACAGGAGCGAGAAATGCGATAGATGAAAAACCTCTCTCTTGTCAACACATCAACAAAATTGAAGAGAAGTTGTCATCTAGCAGCAACTAGAAAACCCCGGGGGGACATGCCAGATAAAAGACATCAGCTCCAGTGACCTTTGGTGAATACCTACTGTATGCTAACGCTTTACCTCCATTATCTTTCCTAACTCTGCCAACATGGCCCTGGGATTCCTGTCTTACACGTGAGAAATGTTATGTCCACCGACACAAAATACTTGCCTGGAATTACTGCAGTTAGTAATAGCAGATTCAGGTTTCCAAACCCTGTCTGACTCCAAATCATATGTCCTTTCCATTGTGACATATTGCCTTCATGCAAACTAATAGTCATTTAGGGTCTTAGAGTATGTGTGTATGCGTGTGTGCATGTGTGTGCAAATATATATATATATATATATATATATATAGCATATATATGACATATACAGGTATATACATTACACATATAATGTTATATGCAATATAACATGAATATTGACTATTTAATGTATTACTGAAAACCATGACTAGGTATTGAGCCAACTAAGCTTTGTGATTTCATAGCAAGTTTTCATGCATAAGTATTTGAGAAACAGTAATGAGTCAAACAGAGAAAGACTGGCTCTATTAATCACACTGTATTGGCATATTAAATGAAAAGTATGAAAAATTGTAAGTATTATCAAACCATTATGTACTTTTAGTACTTTTCAAGAGGGTCGTAAAGTTGAAATAATTAATCTTTCGAAAACCTGGAGATGCCGTCGGGTAAAATGGGGAGAGCGTGGGGTCAAAGCTGAGAGGCGCTGCGCTTCCTCGCTGCATGCAGGCCTGCCACAGACCGTCTTCTAACGCGCTGCCGATTTTAATGAGTAGCCAACGTTTCCTTTTCAGAAGATAGAGAAAACACACTTTATCTAAATAGAAGCTTTGCTCTGCGTGTGAATTGTTATACTGCTTAATTTAAAATTTTACTTGACCACATTTAGATTTGGTTTATCTCTATAACTGAAAAAGGAGCAAGAATGCCATGGTATTGATTAAGCTGCATGAATAGAAATAATAGATTTGTGTCATCCTTTATCTGATCCTAACCGTGCCTTATGTCTGTATAGGGTTGTGTAAATTTTGGAGCAGTTAAAACTATTTATTTTTGCATTCCTATGGTATAGAGAGTGTAGGAAATAGAATCAGAATTTCTTGGTATGAAAACTTGACTCTTGAAGATAAGCCGTTTTCCTATGGTCTCAGAGTTAGGGACGAGTTAGTGAGAGCAAGGTTTTTGTCTCCATGACTCCTAGTCTAGTGATCCTTTTTTTTTTTTTGATACTGCAGATTGAACCCAGGGTTTCTGGTTGCTGAAGGTCTCGCTAGGTTGCTGAGGCTGGTCTCAAACCTCCAAACCTCCTGTCTCAGCCTCCCAAGTAATGGGATTACAGGCATGCACCACTACGTCTGGCTTAGTTTACTGTCCTTTCTACTGTTCTAGCATCTTAGGACACAAAGTCACTACAGATCCCACATCCCTTTCTTGGGGACTCTATAGTAACAGAGAGGGTTGTGAACTGAGACTGGTTTCTTAAAAAGTGACATGATTTTTTAAAATAATAATTAGGCCAGGCGTGGTGGCACACACTTATAATTCCAATATTTGGGAGACCAAGACAGGAGGATCTGGGTTCATGGCCAGTCTCAGCTACTTAGTGAGGCCCTCCGCAACTCAGTGAGACCCTGTTTCAAAATAAAGAATAAAAATAGGACTGTGGGTATAGCTTGGAGGTAGAATGCCCCTGGGTTCAATCCCCAGTACTGCAAAATAAATAAATAAATAAATAAATAAATAAATAAATAAATATTTTTTATTTGTGCATTGTAATTATACATCACAGTGAGGTTCAGAACGACAAACACATACATGCATGCAGCTATCTCTTTTTGGCCAGCAATTTTGATATACTCTATCTATTTGGTTAATATCTCAGCTGACAGCAATGTATTGCAGAATAAGGTTTTTTTAATATTGCAGAATAGGTTTTTTTAAATATTGCAGAATAGGTTTTTCCAGACTTATATTAATTTGCAGAGCCAAAGATGAACAGGACTTGGTCAGGGGCTGAGTACTCCAAGTAGAAGAGATATGGGTACAGTGTCCTGTAGGTGAATTAGAGCCTGATTCATGCAAAGAACTGAAAAATATGCAGAGCTGAATGGCGGGCAGCAAGGGGACACTGGGATAAAATGAGGCTCAGGGGCCACGTGGCACCAGGTCATGGATTCTGACCACTTAATGATCATAAGGCTCTAGAGGGAGACAGTCAGATTTGTGCTGGAGCTGTAGCACACTGGCCATTCTGTGAGGAGCCAGTTCAAGGGGCCATGTCTAGAGGCAGGAGTTTCATTAGGAAGCCTTTTCACAGTACACGTGAGAAATGGCTGGGACCCTACCAGTGAGGATGGACAAGTAGACATATTTGATCAAAACAGCAGGATTTGGTCAGTAATTGACTGTATGTTGAAACGAGACAGAAGGCTTCAAGGATAATCTTGAAATTTCTGATTTTTCATTTCCAATTGAGTCAATGATTTTTCATTTCCAATCCCTCAGGAAGGGAACACAGGTGAAAGTGTGTTTTGGGAGGCCGAGGGGGATTTTGAGGGACTTGTGGCATATCCAAGTAGAATAGTCAGGAGGCAGTTTTATGTACGTGTCTGAGTCTCTGGCCTGGAGCCTTACACTTAAGAGAGAGACCCCAGTGGAATTCTCTGCTGTGACTAAAGAGACAAGATTCACCTTCCTAAATGCTCTTGATCAAACAGTAGATGCTGCAGTAGCAGCATGGGCTTTTAATCTCCCTGGATCCCCCTGGGAAAGCAGAGACTGGTTTAAAAATCCATAATCAACACCTATAATGAAACTAGGTGACAAAGTATTTCTGTGAACCTGAAAATATTATCTGGTAGACAAAAGCCCCTGACAGGTCTATGACCCACACAGAATCAATAGGGCATTGGAAAGAGGGACTTCGTGGTAAGCTCCAAGGACTGGCAGCTGAAACTGGAATTTACAATGAGGACGAAGACGACCACAGGCACTTTCCTTCCAGGGTATGAACTGAACGTGGGTTACGGGGAAGTGAAAGAATGAGTAGAGTGCAGGATGATGGAGAAAGTATGGCGCTAGGAGAGCAGGGGAGTGGACCAGTCTGCAGGAAGGTCGGGAGGGACTGGGGCAGCCTAACCCACTGCCTGATGTTCCCCCAGAACACAGCTGCCCCTGAGCAGTCAGCAGCCCCTGGGAGTGAATTCCACACTGAGCAACACATGCTCGATACAGACAAAGGAAAGAGAAGGTCCAGATACAAATGCGATGGGATGAGAACCAGGACATTTCAGAAAGAAAAGACTGTATTTTTAAAAATGATACAAAACAACAGATGGAAAAGGTCTAGAAGGTGAGGCTAGGGAAACTTTCTTAAGGAACATCTCCTTCTAAAAGTTCAGGAACACTCACTTCATGTAAAAATGGCCAAGGAGATGTTTTGGGTCAAATTTTTTATTTTACAAAAAGCATACAGAATAGAAGAACATTCCTATAGAGAACAAAGAACTCCAGAAAGAAGACTTGCCACTAAAACAGAGCAAAAGATCAAAATGTAGATGCTGTAAACATATATTATGTAGTTTTACCTTTTTAGTAATTATATTTTGGTGATATTATTACTGTTTCTATGTTGAGACTGTACTGTGTAGAAATGAAGCAGATTAGTAACTTTATTATACTATATATATTATATTGAAATTTTGTTATCCTCTGTGTCCTTAAGAACCAAAATTTTTAGGGTGAAATAAAGGAGATACAAATAGAAAGCAAAATATGTTAAGAAAAATTCCCACAGTCTTGAATTGGAAATATTAGTATGAACTTGAGAAATAATCTTGTCTCTGTCTACTGAACTAATGATTAGAAGCAAGGGCTAATCCTATAGCCACGAGCATTCCCAAAGTCTAGATGTGGTCTTGAGATATTGTTCCCTATGGAAGGAAATTAGAAGGTCTTAATCAAAAGGCTGATTCTAAGTCTGGTGCAGGAAATCTACAAGATAAGCCTGGAGCACATTATCACACTAGAGAGGAAGTAATCTATCAAAGACTATGAGTCATGACAAAAGGATTCAGGAGCCAACTAGAAGAAGCACCCACTGGCCAAAGTACCACTTGAGCCTCAATAAAACTAACTGTAACAGGTTGAAGCACATCGACATGCTTAAACCATGAGTTCATGATACTCAAAAAGTTAATTGTTCACTTTTGAAGGATGCCAGGAAACACACTTGTTATTCTGAAAACTAGTAAATAAAAGGAAAGAGAAAAGGATAAAAATATTCTATTGATCACACAAGGAAATCATCCTAGACCAAGGCATTTCTAAGATGGGGATTAGGGAAAGATGAGGAAGTTCAAGGGTGATAATGAGATGATGCTCTGCTCATAGGTTTGTCTATGGATCTTTTGGTTTCAAAAGCCATTTCAGTTGATTTCTAAAAGTGTACATGACATAGCAAATAAGACATGTTAGGAAATTAGAGCAAAGGGGAAATAGTAGCAGAAAAAAATAATGAAATTGGCTTAAAGGTACCACACAAAATATAAGTCCCCAAACCCTGTAAGCTTGATGGAAAACAATTTTATTACAAGCACCATACTGGTAAATGCAAAACAAAACAAACATAACAATCAAACTACCAGTTAAAAATTGATATCTCATGTATCCATGATACAAAGCTATTTCCATTAAAATCTAAAGTAAATTTATCCCATGAGTCTTATGGTACAATGTATTGAAACATTTTTAAGAACATTTTTTTTGTATGTATGTGTGTGGTATCGGGGATTGAATTCAGGGGAATTCTACCTCTGAGCTACACCCCCAGCCCTATTTTATTTTTCTTTAATTTTGAAACAGGTTCTCACCAAGTTGCTGAGGCTGGCTGCGAACCTGCAATCCTCCTGTCTCAACCTCCCAAGTACTGGGATTACAGGCATGCACCACCATGCCTGGCTTAAGGACATTTTAACAGAATGTTAGAGAACCCTTTGTATTTAGGATTATGGCAAAATATGTAACACAACTAGTTACCAGAGAAAACAAAATACTCTGGTTCATGTATTCACTTTATATGGCTAGATCAAAATCAAAGTATTAATTTTATAAAACCTGGAATAATAGAGTAACTGTATCCTCTTCATAAGGTCATCAATAGGTTTTTATTTTCATCTAAAGCACTATTTGAAAGCTTCTAGCATTTTCCATTTAATTTGTGTGTGTGTGTGTGTGTGTGTGTGTGTGTGTGTGTGTGTGTGTGTGTAGTACTGGGGATGGAACCTAGGGGCCTTCTACATCTGGGCTACACCCTCAGACCTATTTTATATTTTATTTGGAAACAGGGTCTCACTAAGTTCCTGAGAGTCTCACTAAGTTGCTGAGGCTGGCCATGAACCTGTGATCCTCCTGTCTCAGCCCCCCAAGTACTGGGATTACAAACATGCGCCACCATGCCCGGCTTAATTAAAAAAAAAAGCTGGGCAAGAGCCCGGGTCATGTCTACAGTGAAAGGTAAGTGGTCTTCTCCCTCCCTAAGTCTATTTGGGTTCACAAGGATTTTGTTTTCTTTTTCGGATGAAGGGAGGTAAAGAAGCAGGGTGCATCAGGATACAACTCTTTGAAAAGTCAAAGCTATTAGGATATTAGGAGGTGTCTGATGGGAATGATCCTGATTGAGATCAAGTGTCAGGGAAGAACCAGCCGCCCCACTCCCAGATTAAACTCATCGCCCAGAAAGAAGTTTGGTTTGATGAGCAGGAATTCGCAGCAGGGCCAGTGCTGATGTAAGAAGTGCTAGTCCTGGGTACAGGGTCTGGATCTCTTCTGGTCACATTCACCCTGGCAACTCGAGGTACGACTTTAGCGAAAAGAGCTCCATAGGAATTTGAACTGGAATGGTTGGTCACTGATATATGTGGAATAAGGAGCCCAGACCTACTTTGGCCTAAGTCTCTTGAGACTGAGAATGAGAGGAATGAGCACATGAAGCTTTCTCAAGACTAGCAGCTAGAGAGAGGTACTCTGTAAAGGGCTCGTTTCAATACCTGGACCTTTTTGTCAATAGCAGAGAAAAGATTTGACATTTGGGCCAGAGTAGGGAATCCTAAATGTTGAGGGGGTGCAAGGAAATGAAGGATCCCAGGAGGAGACTTTGGTTTTCCTACTAATTGACATAATTTAAACATCAGAAGGAAGTCAAATGGAGTTTATCTGATGATTTATCATGGTGGAAATGAGGTTCTGCACTTTTGGAAAGAATACCACAGAGATGATGTTGTGTCCTTCCTCATACATCATGTTAAGAGTATCATGATGGCAGATATGTCTTATTACTAGTGATATTATCCTTGATCATTTGATTAGGGTATATTGTATGGTTCTCCAGAGAAAGCAGAACTAATTTGAGAAAGAGTTTTGAGGGGAAAAGAGGAAAAAATAAGGAGTTGTCTCACATAGTTATGGAGGTTAACAAGTCCCACCCGAAATCTGTGCTTGGCAAGTTGGAGACCCAGGAGAGCCAATGGTATAGTTTCAATTCAAAGTCCAAAGGCCAGCCAGGTGTGGTGGTGCACACCTGTAATCCTACTGCTTGGAAGGCTGAGACAGGAAGATCGCAGGTTCAAGGCCAGTCTCAGCAACTTAGCAAGGCCCTCTGCAACTTAGTTAGACCCTATTTCAAAATAAAAAATAAAAGTAAAATAGGGCTGGTAATGTAGCTCATAGGTAGAGCCCCCTGGGTTCAATCCCCAGTCACACACACACACACACACACACGCACACACACACACACACACGTGTCCAAAGGGGCCTGATAACTGGTAGAGCCAGTCCCAGCCTGGAAGTTGGCAATGTCAAAGCCAATGTTTTAGTTTCAGAGCAAAAGCAGGTAAAAACCAATGTCTTAGCTTGAAGAAAGTCAGGCAGAAACACTTTCTCTGATCAGCCTTATTCTGTTTATCAGTTCAAATGTTAATCTCCTCCAGAATCACTCTCACCCACCTCACCCACTGGGAATAGTGTTTGACCAATATGGGCATCCTGTGGTCCAGTTAAGTTGATACATAAAATTAGTCATCACGGGTGGAATTGCCTGGTTTTTCACTGTAAAGTTATCACCTCTATGATACAATCAGTGTGCTTCACACACAAGTGTTAAGACCATAAAAGACAAGGAAACAATGAGGAACTTTTACAGATTGGAGAAAGTTAAGGAAAAATAACAATTAATTGCAATATGAAATACTGAATAAGAACATTAGTGAAGAAAACTCGTTAAATTTGCATTTGATGTATAGTTGAATGACTATCTTATACCAATGTTAATTTCCAGATTTTAATAATTGTATCATGTTTTTGTTAGATATTAACATTAAAGAAGGCATGTGAGGGATGTATAGAAGCTCTCTGTGAGCCTCAAAGCAGTTCAAAATAAAACTTCTTTAAAAATTAACTTAAAAATCTTTTATACCCTCATGTGCATATAGTACCAGGAGACACATTCTGGAAGTCTCCTGGTCTCTGCAACTGTATAGCCATGGAAGGACAGATGGGTTATTCGTGCTGCTGCAAACTTCATCTGAGGAGGGACCACTCATCTGGCCTTCCTCTCCACTCTGTGGAACGGTGATCTGTCATGTTCCATCCAGTTTCTCAGAGGACTCCCAGGAGGATCGGAGCTCAGTTGTCACAGCAGAAATCCCACATTAACCAGTGGGGTCCTGGTAAATGCTTAACAATGGACTCTTTAAAAAATGTCCCAATTAATAGTATTTGCGGATCTCTACCATAGCTGATTTGAAGCTAGCAGTGTGGCATCGCTGAACTTGGGGTCAGGAAGAGATGCACGGAAGGATACCATTCTCTTTCCACCCTGCACCTGCAATAGCAACAAATGCCCTCAAGACGACAGATATTAGTGAAATAATTAGAATTGGTGATGAGTATCTTTGGTTTTCAAGCATAATTCAAACTTTCTGTATACTCACAAACTGCAATAATAAATATAATATACATATATAATATACATATACAGTGGCGAGCCTATAAGACTATAGGGCACTGAAAAATTCTTGCCTAGTGGTTGTGGTCATCATAACACCATAGCACAATGATTACTCACATGGTTGTAGTGATGTTGGTGCAAATAAACCTATTGTGCTGCCAGTTGTATAAAATGCACATACAATTTTATATAGTAATAATTCTTGATAATAAATGGCTACATTACTGGTTCATGTATCCACTATACTAGGCTTTTACTTTTTTTACTGGGCTCTCATTTTTTTTTTTTTTTTGGAAACAGGGTCTCACTAAGTTGCTGAGGGCCAAGCTAAGTCGCTGAGGCTGGCCTCGAACTTATGATCCTCCTCTATGTGTCTTCTAAGTACTGGGATTGCAGGCATGCACCACCATGCCCAGCTTATACTGTCCTTTTAATCATTATTTATTTTTTTCTTTCCATGCTGGTTAAATATTTATTTAGAGGAGAAGATGAGTGCTAAGTGGAGGAAGTCTGAAGCTTCTTTTTTTTGGTTATTCTTTATGTGTGTACTCTAATTCTTTTTTTTTAAATTTGGTGCATTATAATTTTACATCACATTGGGGTACAAAGTGTCAGAAAAATGCATGCACACAACCCTTGGTGCCCTCCCCACCAGGTCCTCCCCACCCCATCCCACCCTTCCCCTGCACATCTTTGAGATTGATAATTTTGTATACATTCATAGCATTATTTCAACTGTTGCATTCTTTACGACCTTGCCCCCCACACACACATGCAACTTCCCTAATCCCCCTTAGTCACTCCCCTGGAGTCTGCTTATCTAGCTGATGTTGCCCTTATTTCTGAATATCTCTCTAGCTTTCACATATAAGAAAGAACATACATTTACTTTTTTTTTAAAGACTGGTTATGCTCAGTATAATATTCTTGAGTTCCATCCATTTTCCTGCAAATGGTGAGATTTTGATCTTGATGGTTAAGTAAAATTCCATTGTGTGTATATACCAAAGTTTTGTGATCCATTCATCTGTTGATGGATACCTAGGCTGGTTCCATAATTTGGCTATTGTAAATTGTGCTGTTATGAACATGGATATGTAAGTATTATTATAGCATTCTGATTTCATTTCCTTTGGGAAGATGCCCAGGAGCGCTATCGCTGGGTCATATGGTAGTTCTGTTCCCAGTCTTCAAGAAACCTCCACACTGATTTCCATAGTGGCTGTACTAGCTTGCAGTCCCATTAACAGTGTAATAGGGTTCCTATTTCCCCACATCCTTGCCAGCATTTATTATTATTTGTGTTCTTGATGATTGCCATCCTAACAGGAGTGAGATGGAATCTCAGTGTAGTTTTAAGTTGCATTTCCCTGATTGCTAACGATGTTGAACATTTTTTCACATATTTGTAGGCCATTTGTATTTCTTCTTTTGAAAAGAGTCTATTCAGTTCAGTTGCCCATATTTTGATTGAGTTATTCGGGTTTTTTTAGTGTTAAGCTTTTTAAGCTCTTTATATATTCTAGATATTAGACCTTTGTTAGATGGGTAGGTGGTGAAGATCTTCTTTTCTGTAGGCTCTCTCTGTAGAGTCTTGATGGTTTCCTTTGCTGCACAGAAGCTTTTTAATTTAATGCTACCACATTCATTAATTCTTGTTTTAATTTCTTGAACTTTTGGGTTCTTATTGAGGAAGTTTCTACCTGTACCTACATGTTGGAATGTTGGTCCTATACCTTCTCAAGCAGTTTCAAAGTTTCTAGTCTAATTTCTAAGTCTTTGAACTATCTAAAGTTGACTTTTGTGCAGGGTGAGAGGTTAGAGTTTAATTCCATTTTTCTACATATGGATAGCCAATTTTTCCAACACCAATTTTCCTTTTCAACCATTTGTTGAAAAGGTTGTTCTTTCTCCAGTGTATGTTGGCACCTTTATCAAAGATCAACTGGTTATAGATATGGGACTGTGTTTCTGAGTCTTCTATTCTGTTCCATTGGTCTATGTGTCTGTTTTGTACCTATACCATGCTGTTTTTTATTACTATTGCTTTGTAGTATAATTTGAAGTCAGGTATTTGTGATGCCTCTGGTATGGTTCTTATTGCTGAGAATTGCTTTGGCTATTCTGAGTCTTTTGTTTTTCAATATGAATCTTATAACTGATTTCTCTAGAGCTGTGAAAAATGATGATGGTATTTTAATAGGGATTGAGTTGAATATGTAGATTGCTTTTGGTAGGATGGCCATTTTGACTATATTTATTCTGCCTATGCAAGAACATGGCCTATCCAAGAGAATGAATGGGAGGTCTTTCCGTCTTCTAAAATTTTCTTCAATTTCTTTCTTTAGTGATTTATAATTTTCATTGTAGAGGTCTTTCTCCTCCTTGGTTAAATTTATTCTTCCTAAGTATTTTATCCCTTCTGAGGTTGTTGTGAATGGAATTATTTTCTGTATCTCTTTTTCAGTGAATTCATGATTGGTGTAAAGGAATGCTAATGATTTTCGTGGGTTGATTTTCTATCCTCCTACTTTGCTAAAACTAGCAACTCTAGAAGTCTTCTGGTTGAGTTTTTTTTTATCTTCTGAGTAAAAGATCATGTCATCCGCAAAGAGAGAGTTTCAGTTCTTCTTTCCTTATTTGTATTCCTGATTCCTTTCTCCTGCCTTATTGCTGAGGCTAGAGTTTTGCATGCTATGTTGAATAGAAATGGTGACAGTGGGCATACTTGTCTTATTCCTGATCTTAAGGGAAATTCTGTCAGTTTTTCCCCATTCATAATGATGCTGGCTTTGGGTTTATTGTATATAGAATTTATAATGTCAAGGTAGGTTCCTTCTATTCTTAATTTCCTTGGTGTTTTAATCATGAAAACGTGTTGGATTTTGTCAAATGCTTTTTCTGCATCTATTGAGATAATCATGTGATTTTTGCCTTTAGCTGTATTAATGTGGTGAGTTACATTTATTGATTTGCATATGTTGAACCAGCCTTGCATCCCTAGGATAAAGCCAACTTGGTCATGATGAACTATTTTCTTGATGTGGTTTTGAATGTGAATTGCTGATATTTTGTTGAGAATTTTTGCATCTATGTTCATCAATGATATTGGTCTGTAATTTTCTTTTCTCATGGTATCTTTATTTGGTTTGAGGATTAAGGTGATTCTGGCTTCATAGAATGAGTTTGGTAGTTTTCCTTGTTCTTCTAATTCATGGAGTAATTTAAGGAGCATTTGACTTTGTTTTTCTATGAATTCAGCTGGGAATCCATCTGGGCCTGGACTTTTCTTTGATAAGAGACCTTATATTGCTGTTTCAATTTATTTGCTTCCTATTGGCCTGTTTAGGTTTTCTCTGTCCTCTTGGTCCAGTTTAGGTAAATTGCAGGTGTCTAAGAATTTGTTAATTTCCTCTGGGTTTTCTATTTTTTTGGAGTATAAGTTTTCAAATAGTTTCTAATAATGTCTTGGATTTCTACATTATCTGTGGTGATGTCTCCATTTTCATTTCTTATCCTTGAGATTTAGGTCTGTTCTCTCTTTTTATTAGGTTGGCTAAGGGTTTGTCAATCTTATTTATCCTTTCAAAAAACAGTTATTTGTTTTATTGATCTTTTGGATTATTTTTTGTTTTCTATTTCATTAATTTCTGTTCTGATTTTGATTATTTCCTACCTTCTGCTGGCTTTGAGGTTAGTTTGTTCCTGCTTCTCAAGGGCCCTGAGGTGCAGCATTAGATTACTTTAAGTCTTTCTGGTTTTCTTATGTAGGCATTTAATGCTATAAATTTTCCTCTTAACACCTCCTTCAGAGTGCCCCATAGATTTTGATATGTTGTGTTCCTATTTTCATTTGATTCTAGGGATTTTTAAATTTCTCCCCTTATCTCTTCTGTGATCCAGTCTTCGTTTAGTAATGTAGCATCCAATCTTCATGTATTTGTGTGGTTCCTCTGGATCTTCTCGTTATTGATCTCTTCTTTCAGTCCATTATGATCTGAGAGGATGCAGGGAAGTATATGGATGTTTTTGAATTTGCTGGTGCTTGTTTTGTGGCCTAGAATATGGTCTATTTTGTAGAAGCTTCCATGAACAGCTGAGAAGACTGTGTATTCAGCTGTTGTTGGGTGGTGTTAGATATAAAATGTCCCCTAAAGAACTCATTTTTTAGGGGTTGGTATAATTGAGTCATGAGGGTTTTATCCCAGAAGCAGATAAATCCACTGTAATGGATTTACCTGGGTGGTACCTGGTAGTCCGGCAGGGTGTGGCTGGAGGAGGTGGTCCCTGGGGGTGTGGCCTTGCTTCATATATGGTTGCTCCTCCCCTTCGCTCTCTTGCCTCTGGTCTCCATGATGTGAGCACCGTCCATGTGCTCTCTCTTTCTCCACTTCCTGTCACCATGCCCTGAGATCCGCGGTCCCTGGCCTCACATGGACTGAACCTGAAACTATAAGAAAATAAATCTTCTTTCCTCGAAGTTACATGGTCATTCTTTAGATTATAGCTGCAAGAATGCTGATGCATACAGACAGAATATTCTGAAAATGTCAGTTAGGTCCAATTGGTTTATAGTGTTCTTTAGTTCTGAGTGTCTTTACTAATCTCTTGTATTGGTCAGGGTTCACTAGATAAACAGAATTCACAGAACGAAAAAAAAAGATTTATTAGATCAGTTCACAATGTAGTCCTGAGTTTTGACTGCATGTGAAGAATCAGAGGAATCAGCAGGAAGCTCTTCGGAGAAACGATGGTGAAGTTTCAGCTCGAAGGCTGGAGGCCAACGATCTCACACGAGAGCAGAAGATCAAGAAGCTCTTCAAGGAAACGGCAAAGTTGGAGACCGACAATCTCAGACGAGAGCAGATGCGTTTTCTTCAGGAAGAGTCATGGCTCTCTCTACGCGGCTTTCTCCTTCATTTTATCCAAGTCCTGCACCTATCAGAACCCTGTTGCCTACATTTAGGGCAGGACTTCCGGTTCAATCTGCTGTTATACAACCAAAATCACATGATCTTAGGAGGGTCAAGTTGACAAACCAGACCAACTATCACACTTTTCTGGATGACCGGTCTAATGGTGTGAGAGGTGTGTTGATGTCCCCTAAGATTATTGCACTGGGGTCTACCTGGGTAATCATCGTTTTCGAGCACATCTATGAAAGCTCACTGTAGAGCCACACAGTGGCATACTGGCAGCAGCCTCGCTCACCGCCTGTGCGCCGTGTCTCCTGACTCATCATTTCTCCTGTGCTTGATTTAATCTCCTTGTTTTCTTCATCATGGCCCCAAAGTATACAAAAGCCATTGCTAATGTTGCCAGTTAGAGGCCATGTCAAGAGATCGAACTGGAAGCAAAATTCAAAGTGACTAAGGACTGGGATGATGAAAAATCAGGGATGGTTACTGCTGGCCAGCCATGCATGTGCCATCTGCCATAGCTATGATCTGGAGGAACAAGAACAAAACAACAGAAGCAATGAGACTAACAAAAATTCAAGAGGGGCCCATGCTAAATATGGAGATGCATATCCCTTTAGCACCATGACAATCATAGCCTAAGCAAAAAGTCTGATTGCAATGTTGAAGAAAAGAAAAAATAAAAAGGCTGGACCCAATTACGATGCTGAATTTTATGCTAGCTCTGGGTAGTTCAAACGCTTCAAGGATTGCTAATTTGTGACATAGCGTGAAAGGGAGTGGTAAGTCTGCCAGTGCTGATGTGAAGGCAGCTGAGGACGTTTTGAAAAGCTGATTGTGGGTGATCCTAATTGCCAGCGCAGATCTTCAGTATGAATGGAACCCACTACTCAGAAACAGATGTGAAAGCCAAGGTGTGCAGTAGTCTGTGCTGTCTAGGTTTGTGTGAGCATCCTCTAGAATGTTTACACAATGATGTATTTCTCAGAACATGTCTCTGTCCTTAAGTGATGCATGACTGTAATTCAATTTTTAACAATGGCTGTGTTTAATAACCACCTTACAGAATTTCTGAAGATTTAGCAATCGGCTTCCATGAGTTAGTAGGACCTGGCTTCTCCATGTGGCTGTGCGGTGTTAATGCACCCTTAACTGGCTTTCCTTCCTTCTGTGCCTCATTTCCCTACCTTGTCACCAGACCCCTGACATCACCCTGCAAATCAACCACTTGTCCCTAAACCTTTGCTCCAGGGTTTACTTTTAGTTGAACTCAAACTAGGTATAGGCCATGAAATCTTTGGCACATACTAGGATTTTAGTTTTTTATTTTTGCGGAACTAGGGTTTGAAATCATGGGCATTCTACCTCCGAGCTACACTTCCTGCCCTATTTTTTATTCTTTATTTTGAAACAGGGTCTCACTAAGCTGCAGAGGGCCTTACTAAGTAACTATGACTGGCCGTGAACCTGAGATCCTCCTGTCTCAGCCTCCCAAGTACTGAGATGACAAGCATGGGCCACCACGCCTGGCTAGATTTTTTTTAATGAAAACTAATTGGGAAACAGCTGTTATATGGTGCTAATAAGAAATAATTAATAGTCAAAATAATAATTAGTACTTATTGAATCCATGAGTTCTACCTTTATAGATTCAACTAACTGTGGAGTGAAAATATCAGAAAAAAATTAAATTACATCAGTACTGAACATGCACAGACTTTTTGTTGTCATTGCTTGCTAAACAATATAGTATAACAACTATTTACATAGCATTTACATGTATTAAGTATTATAAGTAATCTAGAGATAATTTAAAGTATATGGGAGGATGTGCTAGATTGTATGCAAATACTGCATCCTTTTATATAAAGGACTTGAATATTTGCACATTTTGGTGTCTGAGGGGGTCTTGGAACCAATCTCCCACCAAGGGACAACTGTATTTACCCTGTGCCTATCACTGAGCCAAACTCTTTACATGGATTTGGTCTGAAGACAAACCCAATGAGATTAGAACTATCTTTATTCCTATATTACGGATGAAAAACTGAGATTTCGAGTCATCAAGCCATGTGTCCAAAGTCATAAAATCAGCAAGCAGCAGAGCAGGTTAATTTGCAGCAAGTTTATTGCAGAGCTGTGTTTTAGGCACAGGGGTGAGATTAGCATCCACCGAAGAAACACAAGGAATCTGGCTGCACGTGGGATCAGAGAGGAGACAAACCCATTTGCCTCGCAGGTGGATGACCGAGCCCCCAGGTCTGCAGAGTGGAGAGGTGTGCTGGCGTCAGCAGGCTGCGCGGTGTGCCCTGGCAGCAATGCTCCTCCCGTGTTTAGTGTATAAATAAATAATCTACATGTAAGCTCCAATCCTACAGTGCCCTCCTCCTTTTTCTGCTTTGGGATATAAAGAGCATCTACAGACATATGCTCCTTCCTGCTGGGTGTTTCTTTATGGTGCTTCCCCACGAGGACGCTTAGAGAAAACAACAACAGCCCACCGTCTCCTCCTGAGCCCGCATCTCTGGTTTGTCATTCACAAAGGACAGAAATACCCTTCAGCCAGGCAGGTTGAAGGTGGTGCCAAAAGAAAGAGGCTTATTTATTTACTTATTTATTTATTTATTGTGGTACTGGAGATTGAACCCAGGGCACTCTACCTTTGAGCTACACCTCCAGCCCTTTTTTAAAAAGTCTGTTTTGTTTTGAAGCAGGGTCTCACTAAGTTGTTGAGGGTCTCACTAAGTTCCTGAGGCTGGCCTTGAACCCGTGATCCTCCTACCTCACTCTCCCAAGCTTGGATTATAGGTGTGTGCCAAACCGCCTGATGGCAACTTTATTCTTTGGCTGATCAGGATGTTTATGAATGAGGGACGGGGCTCAAAAAGGATCTCAGGGCTCAGCACGTCATAGGTATCCATGTCCACTCTGAATTGAATTGAACTGTGGCCACAAGCCAGGACAATGACAGGTTGCTCTTTTTTGTTTTGTTTTGTACTAGGGATTGAACACAGGGGCATTCTACCTCTGAGCTACACCCCCAGCCCTTTTTATGTTTTATTTTGAAACAGGGTCTCACTAGGTTGCTAGAGTCTCATTCAATGGCTGATGTTGGTCTGGAACCTGTGACCTTCCTGTCTCAGTCTCATAAGTACTGGAATTATAGACATGTGCCACCACACCTGGCTGACTGGTTGGTCCTGAAGAGGGACCATTGTGCTTCCTCCCATACCACCTCCTGGTCTTGGGTCACAATTAATATGAATTATAATGCTATGGCACTTTAAAAGCCAATTTCAGTTTACACCTTAAATGAAAGCAAGATGCTAAAATCGTACACATTGAAGCAATCAGAAGGATTTTTAGCTTGATAAATGAATAAGCTTTCTATGGAAGCTCCAAATCTCTGCAGCAGTTGCTAAGCCAGCACGTAAGAAACAAGCAAATGAATAAATAAATACCCAGGTGTTCCTTTTTCTCCTTGCAAACCTTAATGCCAAGAAGTAGAGAGTAGCCTTTTAGCCATAGCTGAGGTACCGGGTCACACGATGGAGCCTTTTGGAGGGATTTTTCTGGTGAATTCAATATTAAAACCTATGCAGGCGGCACGATTACAACCTGAATACAAAAGAGTTCGTGCCAGCTAGAGGGCCGGCGTGGAGTTTCTGCATGTGTGAATGACATGCCTCCCGCGTGCCGCTTCTCAGCGAGTTTTTGAATATTAACTCAGGAAGCCTAGAAGAGTTTCCCAGACAACGAAATGACCTTTGCATATTTGAGAAGCAAAGTGTTAATAATTGAGTCGAACTGAGCTGGATTGAATATTGAGTCTAACAGCAGCAAGTAAATAATTATATTCTAATGTTTTCCAAAAATTAATGTAGAATTTCACAACATTTTTTTGCTGTAGATTTGAATAACCTTTTTAAAAATATGGTAATCAGTTTTTTCTCCCTTCCTGAAGGCACCTGCATTCCTCAGAAGAAAACGATTGTCCCCCACCTCCTTCTGTTCTGACCAGTAGAACACTCCATGAAAACGAGAAAAAAAATGCATGTGCCGGATATGAGGGCGACACAACTGAAAATTCATTTGTTTCTTTATTATCATCTTCTGTTTAGATATTTCTAGGTGAGGAGGAGACTTTATCACCCTTGGCCAGGGATGGGACTAGGGGAGGTAAATGAAGTGCTTATGGCCCTATAGTTAAGGATGTACTCACTTTTGGGGTCCTGCAGTGTTTGATCCAGCCCTGGAGAGGCGAGAGCCCATGCATGGCCGACCTTGCTCCAGAGCAGGTCAGTCAAACCTGAGAGTGGTGGCCTTAGCTCTGGCCTTGGACTGCTAACACACCGTGCTGCACTTCATTCATTCATCCATTTACTCAACAAGTATTTATTGAGCATCTGATATGTATCTTACTATTCTAGGTATTCAATAAGCAAAAGTTAAATTTTTGGTTCTCACATACTAAGGGAAAATGAACAACAACTGCCCCCCCCAATATAATAAACAAGACCTAGCATGGTATGTTAGAGTGTGATAAGTATTCTGGCTAAGTGAAAAAAAATAAAGAAAATCAGGGGTGAGGAGTTAAGACTTTTGATGGAGACTTCTAGATGTACGGGGATCAGTGAGCATCAATGAGAAGAAGACATGTGGACAGTGACTTGAGGGAAATGTGGGGTGAGACAGGTAGACAACTGGTGGAAAAGAATCCTAGGCAAGTGGAATAGTTTGTGCAAAGGCTCCGAGGCAGGGATCTGTCTGACATGACTCAAAAGCAGGAAGAGGACAGAGGCCAAGGGGAGTGAGTAAGAGTGAGGGGTAAAGGATGCAGCCAGAGAGATAAGGGAGGACGGGCAGAAGCTGCTATACATTGAAAAATATTGTAAATTAAATTCTAAAAAATGGGGAGCCGGCATGGTGGCGCATGCCTGTAATCCCAGTACTTGGGAGGATGAGACAGGAGGACTGCAGGTTCAAGGCCAGCCTCAGCAATGTAGGGAGACTCTCAGCAACCTAATGAGATCCTGTTTGAAAAAAAAATAATAAGGGCTGGGGGTGTAGCTCAGAGGTGGTATACCCCTGGGTTCAATCCCCAGTACTACACAAAAAAAAAAAAGAGAGAGAAAGAACGGGAAAAAGTGAGGGAAGGAGGAAGGGAGGGAGGGAGGGAGAGAGGGAAGAAGGAATGAAGGAAGGAAGGAATTGGGAGCCGCTATAAGATTTTAAGCAGAAGAGTGAGATAATCTGTTCTAAGTTTAGCAGGACTGTTCTGACTGCTTTGTTGACGATGGACTCTGCATAGGAAGGGGTAAAAGTGAAAGGAGGGGGGCCAGTTGGTGGCTAGAGTGATGTTCTAAGTCAAAGATGTTGGTAGATTGGACCAGGTGAAGACCTGTGTTCTGATCTGGGACAGATTTGAGATGTGTGAAAGACATCCGATTGAAGATCTTGAGAAAGTGGTTGAATATGAGAGTCAGAGAAGTCATGGCTGAAGATAAATATTTTGGAATCACCAGTATAAGGAGGTTGTCTGAAACTATGAGACTGGATGAAACCTCCAAAGGGGTAGACAAGAAATGTGTAGAGAAGTGAAAAGATCCGAGCACAGAGCCCTGGAGCACTTTGAAGTCAAGGGAAGGGTCAGAAGAGAAGCCGCCAGAAGTCTGAGAAGCAGCAGCCAGGGAGGCAGGAAGAAAATCAAGGAAAGATGTTAACAGGGAGCCAGGTAAGAAGAAAGCTTCCAGGGGCTGGGGAGGCAGCTCAGCGATAGAGTGTCTGCTTAGCACATGTGAGGCCCTGGGTTCAATTCCTGGTACAAGAAAGAAAGGGAGGAAGGGAGGGAGGAAGGGAGGGAGGGAGGGAGGGAGGGAGGGAGTGAGGAAGGGAGGGAGGAAGGAAAGAAAAAAAGTTTTTCCAGGAGAAGGGATCATATGTCTCTCGTGTGTGTTGTTAATAGTCAGGAAAAATGAGCGCTGAAATTTCACCAGTGGGTTGATCAGTGTGGAGATCATCAGTGACCTTTAGTAGGGGCAGGTTGAAGTGCAGCTGATTTAAAGAGTGGGATTATGAAACATTTGAGAGAATTGGAAACGGGAAGAACTAACAGAACATTCAAGCAGTTTTGTTGTAAAGGAAAGTTAGAGAAATGGCACCATGCTTTTTGGGGCCAAACACAGTCAAGAAAGTATTTTTTAATAAGATCAGAGAAATAAGAGATGGGAAAAATAATAGCATATTTCTATTCTGGTGGGAACTGGCTCTTCCCAGTTTCATTAGTCTGCTGTGCTATACTACTATTAGCATCCTATTTTACCATGGGTATCTTTATATACAGAACAAATAGTTTAATGATTATCACAGAACAAATGAATTTGGGATTCTTTTAATAGTAAAAGAAGCTGATGGATGTTTAATGCAAGTTAAGAAGTTAAAAATCAGCTCCCTGGGATGGAAAAGTTAGTGAGACATAGGCCAACAATCTCAAGAGTTCTAAAGAAAGTGGAGAAGATAAAGATATCAGCCAATAAAATGAGAATTGTATGTTATTCCTAAGCAATAAATTGCTAAGTTAGAAATTTATTATCACAGGAACTATAATTTATAATGGTTCCTAATTCAGTTATTGCTTCAATACTAAGGAATATATTTACTCACATTAAAAGAAAAAATAACATGTTTTTCAAAAGGAGTTCCGAAAGTGAAAGAGAAGTGTCTGGAATCAAGCAGAGAGCAGCCGCGGGCTCGCAGCTGCCACAGTTGTACACAGGACGTCTCGTATTAGTCCACTCTTGTCAACCAAATTCCTAATCTTGTTAGGGTGAGTGAGAAATTCAATCTCGATCATTCCTGGGCATCCACTTCCATAAGGAACAGGCTTAACATCCTGTGGTAGGGCTTACACAGTCCAGATCTCTCGGGGAGACCCTTGAGCTTTCCATCCATGGTGGTCACTCTAGACAAGTCAACACGGAGGGTCTCTTGAAGATGGGTACCCAAGAGTATCTTTACAAAGGCTCGAATCTTCCTATTTGAATGATTCAAGCTCCTTGTTTTCCTTAGGTCAGTCCTCCATCCTAGGCAGAGAAATGGTAGGGCTGGGGGGAAGTAGATGTGGGTCTAAACAAACAAGCAACAAACCAAACCAAACCTTTCTTAGTCTTGGACAATTTCTACCTCCCCTGATAGATGGTTTCTGCCTCTTCCCCAACTAAGACACTTCTCCATCCTCCTTTTTATCAGTTAGCTTAGGCAAGTTATGCTGACTAACAAGAGACCTCAAACTCTCAATGGACTTGCAATACAATGGTTTGTTTCTGGCCCATGTTTCATGCCAGTTGCATATGGGATGTGGTTCTAATTCATGCCCTCTTCATTAGTGGGTCTGAGATGTTTGATTTGCTCATATCTTGCCTCACAGCAGAGGGAAAGAGAGTAATACCACAACCATGAAATAAACTTTAAAGTTTCTGTTTGTAAATTTTACATATAACCTCTGTTCACAGTTTCTTGTCCCAAATACACCACGCAGCCAAGCTTGATGCTGATGGGTAGGAGAGTATACTACTCACTGGGAAAGGCATCGCAAAACTGGGAGTCATAACACAACCATCATACTCCACGTGCTCGGGACACATTGGAAAAACAAAATACCAAGTCTTTCCTGGAGGTGGAGAAGCATCAGTGAGAAAATAAAAGTAGTTAGCATTTTGGGGGGGTCTTGGGGATTGGACTGAGGGGCATTTTACCTCTGAGCTACACCCCCAATCCTTTTTTTTAATATTTTGAAATGTTCTCGTTAAGTTGATGAGTCTGGCCTCAAACCTGCGATCCTCCTGTCTCAGCCTCCCATGTACTGGGATTACAGGTATGCGCCACCATGAACTCAGTTTGCTGTGTTAGCAAGCACTGTGGGGTTATATAGATTCCAGAGGATATTTGGGAGAGTTGGTATAACAATGCTATCATAATACCAGTCAGGCTTTAGTCAAGCATGTAACTCATAGTAACTCATCCAACCCTGAGAACAATTGCATGAGGTACATACTATTTTTATTTCCCCTCTCTCATTTTTATAAGTAGAGGAATTTAGGCATAAAGAGAAAGTCCCTTGCTAAGAAAACACAGGTCATAAATTGTGGGTGCAGGATTGGGATCCTGGATATTTATCTCCAGGATCTGGGTTCTTATCTATTGTCCTACAGTATTACTGAGGATTAGACCCAATCAGACAGTACTTTTGGGACACAAATAAGAGAATCAGTGGCAACCATCCTGCTTTATTGTATATAATATCCTTCTAAAGATGTCTGGAAAAGAGACAAGTTTGTTTTTCTCTGTCTTTGAAACTTAAAGTCTTGCTGTGCCATTTTTGGATTAAAGCCCAATTAAGGGAATAAAATACTCATGCTACTGGACTTTGAGTAAAGAGGTTACAGCTGTAACCATCCATTCCCAGGAGTCAGGTATCTTTCAGATGCTCAGCTGTGTGTGTGTTTGTGTGTGTGTGTGTGTTGTGTGTGTGTGTGTGTGTGTGTGTGTGTGTGTGTGTGTGTACTGGGGATTGAACACAGGGGCATTCTACCTCTGAGCTACACCCCTATCCCTGTTTATTTTTTATTTTGAAACAGGGTCTCTCTAAGTTGCTCAGAGCTTTCCCAAATTGCTGAGGCTGGCCTTGAACTTGAGATCCACCTGTCTTAACTTCCTAAGTACTGGTATTACAGGTGGCACCACCATGCCTGGCTTTAGCTGTTACCTCTTATTCACTTATAGGGATCCCTGAGCCCAAATATAGTCCCTAGCATGTCTTGCTATGCCAAGACTGCCCCAAATTATTAAGGCTATACATGCAAATGCCACTGCAGAAAATTCTGCCTTATGCCCCCTCCAATCCTCCTATCTTCCTGTCTCTCCATCTGATATGAGAACTGGGGCTTATGAAAGCAACAATCCCAGCATGCATTGCTATGAGGATTCTCCTCCCTCTGTCACTTCATTGTGCTGTTTAGGGGGGAGCACAAATGTACTGCAGTGCAGTTTCCAGGATGAAATACCACACTGTCACGTCCCTGCTCATCCCTTACTTCTTCCCACATAGACGAACGCATAAATCCCAGCACAAACATGCAAAGACACATATATATGCATGCGAGCATGCACACACATTCCTCTTAATCTTTTGTTTTCTAGATGCTTTGCTTTCTGAATGCTAAATGACAAGTTACTGGGACATCGTGCTAAGCAGGGCTGCCTCAGTAAGTAGTGTGCAAAAATTCCATTCATCCCATTTAAAGAGTTTAAAATTGGGGTACTTAATTAAAATTGGTCAGTTATAATTTCCCTAGGAAATACTTAGTATATACTGGGTGTGGTGGTGCATGCCTGTAATCCCAGTGCTTGGGAGGCTGAGACAGGAGGACCGCGGTTCTAGACCAGTCTCAGCAACTTAGGAAGACCCTAAATTTTGTATTTTTTAAAGCAAAAAATACAAAAGGCTGGGGGTGTAGCTCAGAGGTAGAATGCCCCTGGGTTCAATCCCTCACACCAAAAAGAAAATATGACATATTCTAATGACTTTTCCTTGGATTTCTGAGCCCTTCATTTATTACCTAATAAGAAACACTTTTGATTAGCAGTGACATAGACTTTGACCCGCCCAAATCCCTTGAAGCAGAACAGATGTAGTTAAACATCATGGGAACTGTATGCCGTCTACCTGAAAATACATCTATTCTGGAAGTTTATTCCATCATTGACTATTAAATATCATATTGATTATTGACAATGTCCACTTTCTTCATCCTCCCATTTTTAACTCCTCTTAGATAATGTTGGACCTTCTCACCCCCTCTCCTCCATAGTGCATAGGATCTCTCTCACATTTTCCAACTCTTCAGATTTCTGAACTATTGTCTGAAAAGTTGCTCAGATCCTATTCAGTTCTAGCAGTTCTCTCTTCATACAGGTCTAATCTGCTAATTAGCCAGCATATTGAAGTTTTAATTTAAACATCTATGTTTTTCATTTCTAGAAATTCTAGTTTGATTTTTCTTCTTACCTGTTCTTTTTTTTCAGTTTTGTCATTTTCTAGTGGTTTCTAGTTCTATCATCATTTCAGATGTGTGTGTGTGTTTCTGTGTAATATTATTGTTAAAGGTTTTCAAGTTCTTCGGGTATCAGTCCTGTAGTTTTTTGTGCCTGATGACGCTGACTCATGGTGGATTTTTTTATCACATGCATTTTGTAATTTTTGACTGAGAATTATCACAAGGCTTGTATATGAAACCCTACAAGAAACTCTATGTCTCATGTGTTTGTGTGTGTGTGTGTATGTGTGTGTGTGTGTGTGTGATTTTCTGTTCAGTGTCGCAGGCTCACTACCACACTAAAAATAAACCTATCCATCCCTCCAAGTAGTTGTTTCGTGAGAATTTCTAAATTATCTTAGTTTGCCAAGTTGCTAGAATTGGAAGTAAAATTAGACTACTGTGTTTGCATTTTTCAGTTCAACTCTTTCAGTATCAATAAATCTTCATTTCATGACAGGCATTTCTTGAAGCCATCTGTGGACACTTTGACTCTTTTATATGATCAACAAAAATACCTTGTCACAAGGTAGTGGTTAAAAAAATGACCTTTGGAGTTCGATTGTCCAAACTGGAATCCTAGTTCCTTCACTTACTAGTTTGATAATTTTGGCCAAGATACTTCACCTTCCTGATCCTTGGCTTCTTCATGAAAGAAAAAGGAAATAAAAAGAATAGAAAGGGGAAAAAAAGGACAAAAGAAATGCTTCATCTGATTGTATAAAATATGTATGTAAATCACTTTGCATAATACTTGTCACATGGTATGGTTTAAGAAAAGCTATCACTTTTCTTTGAACAGTGATAACTTTTGAAGCCATTATAAACATCTTTGTTTCCTCCTGAGGTAAGAACTAAGAAAGATATTCTTATTCAATTAAATTCACTTAAAACTGACTGAACACCTATTTGATACTATATTATAGACTCAATATTTATGTCTTCCTTCCAATTTATATGTTGAAACCCTAAGCCCCAGTGTGAGGGTATTTCAAGAAGGGGAGGTAATTAGGTCAGGAGGGTGGAGCCCTCATCATAGGACAGAACTCTTGCTTTCCTTCTTTCTGCTCTCCTCCATGTGCAGACACAGCAAAAAGACATCTGTCTGTAAGCCAGGAACGCAGGACCTCACCACACACAGGATTTTTATCTTGGACTTCCTATTTTTCAGAACTATGAGAACTAAATATATGTTATTTACCCCACCCAGTGTATGATAATTTGTTATAGCAACCCAGACTGACTAAGATACATATTTTGTGCTAAGATCCAAGCTGGGTTTTTCTACCAATGAACCGACAAATTATGTCATCTCCCATACTCAGTTTCTTTAGGGTTATGTAGGGGTGATCTTTTGGGTCTTTTCTAATTCTTAAGCCTTTAATGATTGGATGCGTTGTCAGAAAAGTGTAGTGTCAATTTTTAATGGTTGAAGCTGTTTCACAAAATCTGTGTGTTTCCTTTTTTGATAAGTTGAAAAGATTCAGCCTTGGATGACCCAGTGTTGAGAATGAGCAGGACAGGCTTGGAGCAACTGTGCCACTGAGCCACTGGGGACTGCCCAGGGTACTCCTGACAATGACATTTCAGAAATCAATGATTCCCATCTATCTTCTATCTTCTATGACTTCTTGTCACTTGTAGCATTTCAGACAGGTATTGCCCAGATGTTTATAAAAGCATGAGATATATTTGAATTGCCATGACCGAAAGAACTTGAATCAACTGGCACATCACTGTAACAGGAGTTCATTCAAACTAGACATTCATCACCTGTATCACTTTGCTCAAGAGAATTGTAAAGCAGCAAAACATGTTGGCAAAATCCCTAACCAAAGAAACAACTGTTCTGTGACTGCTGAATTATTTGCTGATGTTTTATGCATGGAACACAGAAATATAATTCTACATCCAACATACCCTGAACTGAAATATATATATTATTTGATTTTAATGTAGCGAACCTAATCTATAGGCTCCTGACAAGAAGACAAACTTCCCAGGGGCAGAGTTGTCTTGGGTTTCTTTGAAACATTTGTGTTATTTTTACACTTGTATATCTGCACAGAAGAATAATATTTCCTCTCATTCTATTCCCAAGAAAAATTTAATTTTTAAAAGCCTTTCAGGGAGAAAGGTAATAATAATACAGGTAATCAAAACATGAAACAAGGTTCAATTTCACCATCATTTCCCAAGATTGCTCCCAATGTAATGTTTACCAAGAGGGACTAATTCGGTAGATAAACCAGGCAACTATGCTGTGTATTAAAAACATCAAAACAACATTAGTTTGCAAATCACTGCTGAACCTTAATGAAATCATTTCTAATAACAGAGCATAGAACTTACGGTGGCTTCTTCGAGGAGTATGATGATTTTGTCTACCTAGATTAAAGTATTTCCCTAGTTAGTTGTCAGGGAAAATTAATTTATAATGAGTGTTATCTAAAACAGGTTGAAATAGCTCCTTAGAGAGGACTATTTTATGGATACATAACCAGAGCTGAACAATATGAGGCCTTTACTAGTACATCAGATTTATAATAAAAGACAAGTGACAGTCTTTTAGTTCACAGTATTTCTCAGCTTTGATTAGAACCATATTTCTGAGTAAGATTCTTTTAACTCTGCTAGCACTTTAGTTCTTTTCCGAATCAAGGCTGCACACAAGTTTTATTTATTTATTTATTTATTGCATGTGTCTTCTAGGCTATATTTAGCAAAGACCAAATTGAATAGTTACAAATTCCTCGTCAGCCACACAATTGAAACAGAATAGGTGGGTTTACCACCCACTCTAGAGCCACATGACCCTATTCCCAACTCTGTCCACCCAAGGATGATAGCACAGTGAGTAAGGGTGTGTGTGTGTGTGTGTATGTGTGTGTGTGTGTGGCGTGTGAGTTGGGGCAGGAAGGAGGAGATGGAAGTGTTTAGTAATGACAAAAACAGGGGTCTACAGTCAAGGAAACTATGGTGTGCTTGAAAAATTACAAAATTTTACCCAACAGGAGTAAGAGGATAGACACGTTGGTGAATGGCCAAAGCAAAACAGGGGAGATGTGAATTTGCACCAAAACTCTGGAAGCACAAGAAAAATATATTTCTTTATATTTCCAAGTTCTTAAAAAAAGGGCTTAGTACTTCTCAGCTAAAGATTGAGTGATATCTATTCTCAGTCCTATTTTTGTGATTCTTTCCTCTTCCTTGTGCATGACTTCTGGAATACCCATATTCTGGAAACATCGACCAGGAAGCTCTGATGAGCTACCCTAACTGCTGCTCTTGATCTTTTTGACTGGGGCTGTGAGCCATCTGAAGACCGAGGCATCCTCCATGCATGGTAAGGATTGTGAGGACAGGAGCATTTTCCATGGATCTCAAGACGCAGGGCTCGGGCTCAGCCTTTGAGAGGACATGTGCATTGGAGGTCCTGCCATCTCCTACGGTCTTGACTCTAAGGGCAGTCCTGCTTCCTGTACCCCCAGATTTGTGGGAACCAGGAATTGGTTCTACCTCTGGCATTGAGTTACATTACCTTTCTTCTCAAAGCATTTATTTCTCTCCTCTCTTATATAAACCCTTGCTTCCAAACAAAGGTAGTCAGGGGGATCTGGTGACATTCTGTAAACGCAACAGAAGTATTAATCTCCACAATTACTAGGCCAAGGAATCCAGAAGAGAAATGCTTGGTTGTCTTTCTAGAAGATAAACAGAAGATATGCTTAGCTTTTCATTCTTCGGAGTCTCCCATAGTAGACTTAATATATGACTAGAAAGCGATAGCTAAATAAACTCTGCTGCTATATAAGCTCTATTAAGAACTTGAGCTTCATTTTTAAGGCTTCTCTCAGTTACTTACCGTAGAATGAGACAAGAGGGAGAAGCAAAGACCTCAGCACTCAAGTCATCCTGTGGGGTTGTATACAAAAGCTATGAGAAAGCATCATTTGGAAGGTAAAGGGCCAACAAAGTAACAACGAATGGAAATCCACGCAAGAAGGTTTCCCCAGCGCCCAAGGCAGAAGAGAAAATGACCCAACAGAGGAGGACCAAGCACAGAAAGAAGGGGAAAAGCAATATGTAGGCACATAAGCAAAGAGCAGGGAAGAACAGAGAAGCGTAACCTTGGAGATGCCAGACAAGATACTTAGGAGCAAGGCAGGAGTTATCTTCTTAATTGAGATTGGTAAAAATGGCACCACACCAACACACTTTAGTGCTCCCACCCTACCCCCAGATGGGGAGCCTGCAGATCTTTCTATACCTTCTGCTTCCAACCTGGAATGTTTCCCAGGTCTAGGAGTGATGATGACCCTGACCCCGTCAAAGGGGGATAGTAAAGTGCACATCGGAGAGTATTTATTAAAATAAGAGATAATGTACCCAAGTGCCTGGAGTGTTTCCTGGGCACACAGTAGGCACTTAATAAATGATAGAGAATTTTATTTTGCTGTGTTAGTCACTTTCCAAACCACACACATATATACACATTATCACCTCAAGTGGTGATTTTTAATCTTCCTTCCTTCCCTTCCTCCCTCCCTCCCTCTCTCTTCTTTTCCTTTCTTCCCATGATGCTGGAGACGGTACTCAGTCTTTGCATATGCTAGACAAGTGCTCTACCACTGAGCTACATCCTCAGTCTTTTTACTTTACTTTGAGTTTGATTCAGGGTCTTGCTAAGTTGCCCAGGCTGGCCTCAAACTTGTGATCCTACTGCCACAACCTTCTGAATAGCTGGGATTACAGGCATGCACCACCATGCCTGGTTCTTGATTCTTTTGATGGATTGGCCAGTGATATCTTTCTTCACGTTAAAAGTGCTTTTTCTACCCACCTCTGCTATGGAGGTCAGGGGTTTCCGTATGCACAGGTCAGCTATAAGGGGATTTTGCATTCCTACTGGATCATCCAGCTTCTTGGTCCATACTGTCACAGGGAATCATTTTATGATTTTAAACTTTTCCATCAAAGAGTCATGACTGTGTCAGAACAACTCAAACCAACTGAGTTTACGTCCCTCAGCACTCTTCAACTGCTGCCCATGTGGCCTCTCTGACCATTTCTTTTTAAGGGACTAAGACTTGTCTTGTCTGAGATAATCCCAGAGAAGCTTGGAACCAAATTAGGGCAGGGCGTGTTTCCAGTGCCTGGACCCCATGGGTGCTTCTGGCTCATGATGCTCCACTCTGCTGTGGGAGCTGCTGAACGAGTGCCGCTTTCAAGGAGTGATGTGCTGCTCACCTCTTTCCCTGGTGAACTACACATGGAAAAAGATCAAGTCATGATTATGAGGATAGCCTTCGTGTGCTCAGAAAATGAACCCAGTGACATTAGTTACAGCTGCAGAGGCCAGACAGGAACAGGCAGCAACATTGGCCTTGACTACCTTCTCTAGGCACCCACATAACTTTTAACCCTTCTTTTCAAAGCACTTTTAAATTGCCACTCTTTTATTTAAAAAATATTGTAAAGTATATCATAAAATAATATATATGAAAAGTATATTCATTTTTTTATTATTTATTGATTGATTTTGGCACTGGGGGTTGAACCCAGGAATGTTTTACCTCTGAGCTACACCCTCAGCCCGTTTTTTTAAAAAAAATTCTTATTTTGAAACAGTGTCTCGCTAAGTTGCTGAAGGTCTTCCTAAGTTGCTGAGGCTGCCATCCTCTGTCTCAGCCTCCCAGGTGCTGAGATTACACAGATCTACACCGCCACTCCCTGCAAGAAAAGTACATTTTCAAGGCTAATCATTAAGTGAATATTCATGAAGTTCACCACCCAGATGAAGCAATAGAGCTTGTCATGAACTTTACAGTCCCCTGCGTGTCCTTTCCTGAATGCACCTTCCTCTCTGTCCCTAACAGATGACCACTAGCTTTTGTTTGTTTGTTTATTATTCTGACTTTGTTTTTTAAATGGTTGTAGTAGTCAGGGTTCTCTGGAGAAACAGAATCAATGGGATATCTATAGACATAGAAAAAGGATTTATTATAGAGAAATTGCTCACACAATTATGGGCACTGGCAAATTCTGAGACCTGCAGGCTGAGCCTACAAACTGGAGACTCAGAAGAGCCAAGGATGTCATCCCAGCCTGGCGGCCAGCAGGCCTGAGACTCTGGAAGAGCTGAGGCTTCAATGTGAGTCCCAGTGTGAAGGCCATCAGGCTGGAAATAGGAAGAGGCTCTGACTGGGGCAGGGTCAGCCCTTTTATTCTATTTAGGCCTTCAACTGACTGGGTGGGAATCACCCACATTATGGAGGGCAATCTGACTACTCACACTATCAATGTAAATGTTAATCTCATCCAAACACTCTTACAGAAACACCCAATAATGCTTGACCAAATGCCTACGCACCCCTTGGACCAGTCAAGTTGACACATAAAATTAATCATTACAGTGGTTATATCACATATGGATGTGTGTCTAAATTATGAATCTTTTACTTTTACCCCATTTAAAACTTTACTTGAAAATAATCACTCTGCATACCTTTTTCTATGATTTTCTTTCATTCAACATCATGCTTGCAGCATGTATTTATTCCTTCTTATTCAGTTTCATCTTCCATTGTCTGATATACTACAATGTATTTATCCATTCTATTCCTGATGAGTTGGATCTTTAATGTTTTTTTACAATTCTAAAGATGGCTGCTCTGACTATTCTAGTGTACATCCTTCGCTCCTTTTTTGTTGGTATTCAAATCTTCTCTATCCTGATTCATAGTTAAGATACAGCCAGTTTCCTATGCAAAGGCCCAACAGATCCGTGATTTAATCAAGAAAGAAGTATTTCTCTTTCCCTAAACAATCCAAGCATAAGCAATCCTGTGTTCACAACCTAGCACACCTCCCCAAGTATACATACCAGGCACACCTCCCCACTAACAACACAGAATTCCCTCCCAGAAACAACATTTTCTCCTTGAAATCCCATCAGAAGTGTAGAATCTCTGGGTGATGTCCTGTTCACTCCATCCAGTATGGCTCTAAGTCATGGCCACCTGTCAATGAAGGCTATTTATATGTCCACCCTATCCTTTTCCTCTAGAATGGTGAAGAATGAATAGGATGATGGTTTAAGACAAACAAACAAAACCAACAAACCAAACAAACAAATAACATCCCCCCAACTCCTCACTGAGAAGAGGAAGCATTGGGGACACCCGTCAACCACTCCTCCGTAGGAAAAAGTTAAATGCTGCTGAGCAGGCCTTGTTCTGGCAAGGAGTGAGAAACTTGGAGTAAGAAACTTGTCTAATGTGGCAACTATTGTTTTGTGTTGCTGGAAAGAACCCTGATGCCCATTGTCCTCTGGCTTTGCTATTAGAAGATGTTTCCCTGTCTATTTTTCGGCCCCATGGCCACTTCAAAATGGCAATTGGAAAGTGTGCCCTCCTTGGGGAGGCAATGGTATTGCAGGTGATTCCTCTTCATCCTGGCCTCAGAGGTTGGAAATTGCTTTAAGGAGTTAACAAGCACAGAGGTCTGCAGGCTAGGCTTATTGGTTCTTTGTCAAAATTCCCTTAGGATTCTTATATTGATTGCTTCTGGTCTGTTCCATGTTGGAGTGACCACAGTCAAAGATCTTACATAAAAAGGAGCCACTTAAGCAATCTATTGGGTATACTGGTCAGCCACAGAGAGTTTTCAAATACATCCAAGATATTGTTCTTTTTAGTGCCTGTGTGGGATGGTCGGAACTTCGCTGGTCATCACTGACCATGAGTAGCCTCCTTCACGTGCCCCTATGGCTACTCGAACATTGTAGAATATTGTGAGCGCGTGATGTGGACACCTAGAAAGTGCTAATCTAAGCAGAGATTTTCTATTCTGGACTTCTGTTAATGATCTCTGTGTTTTTCCAATATTACTCTGCCTCACCCTAATGGAAGCTACCTTGAAGTCATTCAAAAGAAAGGGGTCAAGAGGGAGGGCAGTGTCAACTGGTGAAAGCAGATCTACAGGGGGACTGGTCCCGGGCCCCAGACTCCAGACTGCTGTGTCTACATTCTCAGCCTGCAGGGCACCTTCCAAAAGCATGGCACTGAGATTCTGTTCCTGCAGTTCCACTTCCAGGGTCTACATTTATATTCTTGATGATATAGATGTTGTATTATAGACACCAAATAACAGTGGCCTAAAAGGGACAAGAGTTTATATTCCTTTCCCTTAACACTTGCCACATAAGTGATCCAAGGTATTTCTAGTGTCTGGGACCCACAGTCCTCCTCTGCTGGCGCTCTTCCCTTGTCCCTGCCTCCATCTCCTGGTCCATCCTCACCTCTTCTCTCACATTTCCCTTCCAGCCTGCTGGAAGGAAGGAAAGAGACCAAGACGGTCCACCTTTTCCTTCCAAATGCATGATCCAGGAGGAGTACTTACCACTTATATACTTTTTCCTTTAGCAAGAATTTGGTCATATGACAACACTTGGGTATTAGGGAAAGCTGGAAAATGTCTTTATTTCACATAACCAAGTACCTCTTGAAAGGAAAGGGGGAAAAAACAAACGCTTCAGATATCAGGGGAAAGTAGCCGTCTCTGCCACAATCCTTATGATTTTTCTCTAATCTAACTATGACTGAGCACATTGTTAACAAATCTACTAGGCTGATGGCTTTGTCGATTTCCCCATAAGTTCTGTTAAATTTTGCTTTACATATTTCTATGTTATAGTATTAGGTACATACAAAGTTAGAAACGTTATGCCTTCCTGGTGAAATTAACCATTTATTAGTAAGCTGTGATCTTCTTTATGTCATAATATTTCTGTATATCACATTCTATTTTGTCTAAAATTCATGTATTTACCACCCCCATCACTTCTTTTGGTTAGCATTTGTCTCATATATCTTTTTCTATTGTTTTACTTTTGTTTATTAGACTTCCTATTATTTCTAATATATTTCCTCTGACCAGCATACAGATTTTCTTTTTACTTAAAGTCTTTTGCTATTACAAACAAAGCTGAAATTTTTAGCCATGTGCTGATAGCAATTTGTATTTTTTTCTGGTATATCTTTGGGATAGAGACCTAGAAATAAGTTTGATATGTTAAAAGGTAAATGCACGTGTAATTTCACTGGCTATCTCCTCCACTGGGTTAAAGTATTATGCACTACCAACAGCACTCTCTGAGGAAGCCTGCTTCTCCATAACCTCACCAGCAGTGGGAAAAGAGACACTCTGGTATTTCCGCCAACACAGTAGCTACGCAGTATTACCTCAGTGAGCCTTTATTATGACTGAAGTTTATCATCTTGCCACATGTTAAAGTCGTTTGCATTTATTTTTTTCTGTGAACTATCAGCAATGCTTTAAATTAAATTTCTGGCCTGAGGATCTTTGGTCTTCACATTTTAATCCAAGCCCCAATATCAGATGATTGAAAGCTGCAGTAATGAATGCTCAGAGGAGACTTCTTTTTGCTCCACCTGGAGTTGACAGGGAGACTGGAAGCAGCCCTTCTGTGGAGTGGAGACATGGTTAGTTCCCCCCTACCCCCTTGCAGGTCACTCTTTCGGGTCTCAACTCTCAGTAGGGTTTTCCAACCAGGTTCCTTGAGCTCCAGTTTGTCTCCTGTCCCCTCTCCTATGGGGCCTCTCTGATGAGGGTTGAAAAACTAGCCTCTAAGACCCTGGGGATGCAGTCCTTGGTGCACCTTTTAGCTTATTTTGAAGCAATCATACCTTTTCATATACCTAGCCTATACATTTTTCCTCCTCTCTGATTAGCTGTTCAACCCTGATTCTAAAAAAGTATTTGAAAAACAATTTTATCTGGCATTTTCAAGTCCTCAGAAGGAAAAGAATATTTTCAGCAGTTAGTCTATAGTATTGCAAGGAATAAAGTATTTGAAGTAGTATTCTTACAAACATATGCACAAAGACTTGACTTTCAGCTGCCTCCTTGTAATATGGTCAGGTCTGTGAGGACAGGCGCAGTGGCTTCTTTGCTCACACTGTGTTCCTAGGACCTAGTGCAGGAGGCAGATGAATGGAAGCTGCACAGCAGATTTGAATGAATGCAAAGGAAGGTGAACAATACAAAGACCTTGGAGATGAATCCGGGGTGGAGATGCTAGGGGGCAGTGTTAAGATGTGAATCCACAGAGGCTTTTTTAATTTAATGCCATTCCACTTATTAATTTTTCTTTTTTATTTTCCAAGCTTTGGGGGTCTCTACCAGTGCCCATATGTTGCAGAGTTGGCCCTAGGCCCTCTTCTTGTAATTGCAAAGTCTCTGGTCCGATTTCTAGGTCTTTTATCCATCACGAGTTGACTCTTGTGCAGGGTGAGAGATTGGGATCTAATTCCATTCTTCTACGTATGGATAACCAGTTTTCCCAGCACCACTTGTTGAATAGGCTGTCTTTATTCCAGTGCACGTTTTTGGCACCTTTGTAAAAACTCAACTGGCTATAAATGTGTGGATTTGTTTCTGTATCTTCTGTTCTATTCCATTGGTGTATATGTCTGTTTTTGTGACAATACCATGCTGTTTTTATTACTATAATTTTATAGTATGATCATCAAGAATACAAACAATAATGAATGCTAATGAGGATGTGGGGAAATAGGAACACTTATCCACTGTTGGTGGGACTGCAAATTAGTACAGCTACCAGAGATCAGTGTGGAGGTTCCTCAGAAGGCTGGGAATGGAACCACCATATGACTCAGCTATAGCACTACTATCTTCCCAAAGGAATTGAGGTCAGAATATTATAGTGATACATGTACATCCATGCTGATAGCAGCACAATTCACAATACCCAAACTATGGAATCAGTGTAGGTGTCCATCAACAGATGAGTGGATTATGAAACTCTGGTATATACACACAATGGAATTTTACTCAGCCATAAAAATGAACAAAATTACATGCTTTGCAAGAAAACGTATAGAACTAGAGAACATTATGCTATGTGAGATTAGCCAGTTTCAGAAAGTGAAGGGCTATATGTTTTCTCTCATATGTAGAAGCTGGAGAGAAATTGGAAACATAGGTACTCCAGATAAATGAGGAGAAAGACCGGTAGAACAGAGGAATTGGAGGTGGGAGGAGAAAAAGGAAGACTTGATAAAGAAAGCATTTCAAATAATGCTATGTACATATATGAAGTTATCAATTCCAATCTCAATAATATGTATGGGGAGGGGGAGGGAGCGAAATGGGACCGGATGGAAACACACAAAGTTCTGTGTGCATGTGTGCTTCCATCACTCTGAACCTCATTATGATGTGTAATTACAATGCACCAATAAAAGTACAAAAAGCGGGGGAGTGAATTCAAACACCAGGGATGCAGCTGAACACTGAGACAAGTCAGCTGCTCTCGGGGAGCTGGGCTCTTGTGCCAGGAATCAATACCCAACCAAAGCAGCAGCTGATGCAGTGAAGATAAGCAACATAGATCAACTGAAAAACGGAATCAGTCACAGTTATTGACTAGAAATAGAATAATAAAGTTATTCCCATTTCCAATTTATTTAAGAACTAGAGACAACGTGACAAGGAAGTATATCTGAATTGGGCATTGTTAAGGGACAAAAGAAGAAGATATTGAAGGAAAATACTTTAAGGTGGTTGAATGAAAGGTTGGTAAAATTAAAAAGCCATCTATGGCCGGCTTCCTGCCAGATGAGACTTGATTTATATTCTCTCTCCCCCCTAGCCCCCATTATTAAGGAAATAAACAACTGGAAAATACACGGAAAAGTGCTTTTCAGACATTAGGTAATGAACAGTGCAGAACAGAGGTCTCTGAGACAGAGGAACAAATACAGTGAGTCGTGCTATTGCCCCATTTTTCCTACAGGAAGAGAAGCCCAAGCATAGCTGGAGGTCTCCCTCAGTTAAGTAGTAGAGACAGGAGCTGAAGCCAAGACATCTAGAGTTTGCAGTGAAGAACAGCAGAGAAGAGAGCTCTGGAGGTGCACTTACTAACCAGCTTTATGCATGTGAAGAAGACACCGAGTCCAGAGAAAGAACTTCCCAGGAGCAGGTGAATCAAGTCTTGGAGCTCACCCAGGGTTGGGAGAGTTCCTGTTCCCATCAGCCTGAGTAGGAAAACCTTGTAACACCTTGAGCATAGGACAAAGTACTTGGGGGTCTATGTCCCTAATAGTGGGGCAAAGTCAGCCCCAAAATAAAGGCTTTTCTAATGCCAACTAGCAAAGCTTAAAAGCCAGCCTCCAAAAGATCCAAGAATTTCCCAGTAAACTTGTCTGGTTCCTAGAACAAAGTTCATGGATATTTTTAAAAATAAAAGAATATCGAGCACCCATCAAAGTAATATTCAAAGCATTTGACATGTGATCCAAAAATTATCAGACACGTAAAAAACAGAAGAGTATGACCCATGGTGAGCAGAAAAATCAACTTATCTAAACAAATCCTGGAATAACAAAGATGATAGAATTAGCACCAAGTATATCAAGGCAGTTATTATAACTCAATGCTATATGTTCAAGAAGGCAGAGCAGTATATAAGCAATATGAAAAAGATTCCAATTGAGCTTTTAAGTGTGAAAAACACAAAGTCTGAAGTTAAAAATACAAAGGATGGGATTAGATGATACTAGGCATTGCAGAAGAATATAGAAGCAAATTTAAAGATCCACTGATAGAAACTATCCAAAATGAAACAGAGAGGAAAATCTCTGAAAAATAATTTATATGAGTTGTTGGGACAAATAAGAGTACCTAATATCTTTATAATTATGATGGCATTATTCTGTATCTTGATTTTGGTTGTGGTTATAGGACCGTGTTTTCAAAATTATACAACTATATACAGAAAATAGGGAGGATTTTTCTGTATGTAAATTATAACTTACAAATATTTTTTTTTTGTTATTGGGAATTGAAACCAGAGGCATTCTACCTCCAAGATGCACTCTTAGATCTTTTTTAAAATTTTTTTATTTTAAAATAGGGTCTCGCTAAGTTGTTGAGGCTGGCCTTGAACCTACAATCCTCCTGTATCAGCCTTCGAAGTACTGAAATTACAGGTATGTGCCACCATGCCTAGTCAAATAAAACTTTAAAAACTGGGGAAAATTTGACCAGGAGCAAGCAGGTGGACTAAGTTGAACTTCTGGCAAAATAATCTAGGAGGAGTTTGCACTCAGTATATCTTCCTCATGTTCAAAGTTCAATGCTTTTCCTTTTATTACTTTGTGGGCAGAAAGACCAGGGTTCCCTATCCCCATCCTGCTCTTTCTAATGGTGGGAATTTAGCACATTTCTTAGCCTCTTGGGACTCAGTTTACTCATCTTGAAAATGGAAATGGTATTGATTCCTTTATTTACTCATTTAGTCCTACGTTGACTCATATAGTACTTAGTGCTGACTGTCAGGTAATGTGGGAAAAGAGACAAAATGGTTACCCTTCAAGGCATCTGATGACAGAATAACAGGATAAATTAGGACAACAGAAATGCTCAGAGACCTTCTAGTCTGATATAAAGCAACTGAGGTCCCAATAGTGAAGATAACTTGCTTTGAGGTTTTGGGTTTATTTGTGTCAGAGCTATTAGTACAGCCCAAGTCTCCATATCTAAAATGCAGCCCTGTTGTTAATAATATTGCTAAAAGAGCTAAAGCTCTTTTTACCCCACAACCAAAGCATATTTTCTCTTTCATCTTGAGATAGAAATTTTAAATCAGTAGATGCTTATAGAAGCCAGACTCTATGGATTATTATCATTACTATTTTACCTGAACTGTGTTTTTAAGGAATTTTTATCACTCACCTACACTTTAAAATGCAGGGATTTTATATAAAATTTGATGTTTTTTTTCTTTAAATAATTTTAATAGCTGGCTGTACTGGTACTGACACACTCATTCTGATAGGGCAACATATAGCAAGAGATCATTTTGGTTGCTCTTTGCTGGCCTTTTCTTTCTGGCTTTTCCTGAAGTTCTATCTAGTTCCATAAATCTGCATTACAAGGCAGAACATAAACACAGAAAGATACCAATAAGTCAAATTGACTCCTAAGAACTTAGTTCTTCATTTATTGGTACTGCAGAACCCTTTAAACCATTGTCAAACAAACCTGTCTGTGTTCACTGAAGTGTTTTGTAAAAGGATAATGTGGATTATGCCTTAGAGTTGATGTGCCCTGTCTGGATAGCTGGATACCCAGTGGGGTTTTAACCCCATTACTGCATCAAGTCAAGCTGCTGCAGCACCAGTCCATAGGGTAAATGCCTTTCTGAAAAGGTACAGCCAACTGTCAGAGCAATGTGAATGCCAAACATTGCATTTTAATAGCAGTACCCAGAGGCACCGTGTGCAAATCTAACTCCCATGCTTATGCCAAGCCACAGATTCGATGGGGTTGGCAGCCCCAGGCTAGTTCAGTCTCTGTGGGTGAAGGGTAAAGAGAGTGTTTGTGGCATGGCATTAAATTGTGTGCTGGGTTCAATAATACTCTTCAAAATTCATGTCTATCTGGAACCTTCAAATGCGACCTTAATTTGAAAATAGGGTCTTCTTGTAATTACTTGAGATAAGGTCACACTGGATTACAGTGGACTATACATCCAATTACTTGTGTCTTTCTAAGAGGAAAAATATAGAGTAGCTACACACAGGAGGAAGAATTTCATATAAAGACAGAAGCAGAAATTGCAGTGATATAGCTACTTGCCAAGGAACACTGAGGACTTATGGCAACTATCAGAAGCTGGGAAGAGGCAAGAAAAGATGAACTTCTAAAACTTTCAGAGGGAGCACGACACTGTTGGTTACTTGATTTCAGATTTCCAGCCTCCAAAACTGTGATAGAGTAAATTTCTGTTGTTTTAACCCTTCCAGTTTATGATGATTTGTTATGGAGATCCCAGGAATCACGTATAAATTGTAATGCAGGCATACAATTTAAGGAGAAGGGTAGCTGATGCTGTCCAGTTCTGGGCTTGGGCTGGAAGCAAGTTTAGGACAAGAGAAGTCCCATGCAGTGTATGGGTTCATGGCAGAGGGAATGAGTCAGGATCAAGAAAGACTTAGCAACATTTATTAGGATTGTAATATATTACTGATAATATATGATATACACTATTTGAAAGCTAAAATTTTAAGACCAAGTATCTGAGATCATGCCTTCCCTTTCACTGCCATGTTCTAAATTTTTAGGTAGGATAATATCCCAGCCCTGAGAGCCTATAAATCTGCAGGAGCACATTTAAAAAGCAGCACCCTGGAAGGAGGGCAGGAAGAAAGGGAGAGGCCAGAAGAGGGAGAGAGAGTGAGGAAGGAGATAAAGACAGAGAAACAGGGAATGCTAACATGACATGAATTATGTGGTTCAATCCCAGAGTGAAGCTGCAGGCAAAAGAACATGATTCAGGTAATCAAAAGCACTTTAGGAATGAAGTCTTTCATATGCATCTCTTGAACACTGAAGGATTCACCACTTCCACAATACTTCTTTAGGTCTCCTTTTTTTCCCTTGCTCTAAACACTGACATCACAAGTCACAGTGGCCTCCCTCAACTCCGTCCTTCACACTCCTCCAAGCCTTCCTGTTAGGTGCTTCTTTCCAGGTCCTCTTCCCTCCTTTTTCTCCAAATTTTCCACTACAACAGCCTGAATGTCATCCAGGCTGAGGCAGGTGGAGGTGAAGGGCACTGTGGGGACATGGAGAGGTTGAGCAGGACCACACATCTTCCTTTTCACTCAGCAGGGTTCAGGACAAGGCTGAGGAGCTCCAGAAACACATGAATGTTACTCCTCAACACAAATCAGGGCCAGTTGTATTTTAAAACACTAACCCATGCTTCTCTCCTAGCATGTCTTCCTAGTCCAATCCTTCTACCAAACCCCCAGTTCAGGGTTGTAATGGTGGTAATGGATTTAGAATGTTCCCCTAGCCCTCATGAAAACCAGGGAGCCTGTTGAAGGTGGGGCTTGGTTGCTATGGTGGGGATCCCTGGGGGCATGGCCTTGGGATTATATAAGGTCCCTCCTCCCCTCATTCTCTCTCTTGCTTTTGGCCTTCATGATGTGAGAGCGGAGCCTTGCTCTCTCCCTCTCTGCTTCCTGACTCCATAGACCCAACCTGACATGGATGGAATCTGAAATCTCCAAAAACTATGAGCAAATAAGTCTTCCTTCCTCTAAGTTGTGTGGTCAGTTGATTTGGATTATAGCAGAATTATAGTGGGAGTGCTGCCCAAGACAAAGGGCAGATTTATGATAGCAGAAATACAAAGGGAAACAAGGAGACAGAACTCAGCATTTGAATTTCAAAATACAGTTGTCCTTCCGTCCTTCCATATCCATGAGTTACACATCTGTGGATTTAATCAATGTGGATCAAACATATTTTTTAAAAAATTGGGTGTGTGAGCCAGGCATGGTGGTACACACCTGTAATCCCAGTATTTGAGAGGCTGAGATAGGAGGATCACAGGTTTAAGGACAGGCTTAGCAACATAGTGAGACTCTCAGCAACCTAGGAGATCCTGTTTCAAAACAAAAACAAAGATTTTTAAAAAGGTCCAGGGGTGTAGCTTGGAGTTAGAATGTCCCCTAAATTCAATCCCCAGTAATACACACACACACACACACACACACACACACACACACACACACACCTGGGCATGGGGGTGCACACTTGTAATCCTAGTACTTGGGAGGCTCAGACAGGAGAATCACATGTTCACGGCCAGCCTCAGCAACTTAGTGAGACCCTCAGGAAATTAGTGAGACCCTGTTTCAAAATAAAAAATAAAATAGGGCTGAAAGTGTAGCT